>JACBWV010000552.1:3710575-3829407 GCA_013435795.1 Chlamydomonas sp. ICE-L | reverse complement strand
GAACCAACGAAGTGAGGCCGGACAGTAGTGATATAGAGGGTACACGTGTGTGCTCCATGTTCAGGTGAAGCAACGCAGTGATACCGGACACCGGTGAGATGTCTTCGAGCTTGTATTTGAGATGCGAAATGTCGAGGTGAATCAACGAATTGATACCGGACAGAGATGATAGGTATTCCACGTCGGTGCCCTCCATGTTCAGGTGAATCAACGAAGTGAGGGCGGAAAGCGGTGATAGGTGTTCGCCCACATGTGTGTACGCCATGTTCAGATGAACCAACGCGGTGAGTCCGGAAAGCTGTGATATGTCTTCGAGTTTGTTTCCGATATGCGAAATGTTGAGGTGAACCAACGCATTGAGTCCGGAAATCGCTGATAGGTGTTCGTCCACGTACGTGAGGTGGCGAAATATCTAGGTGAATCAACGAAGTGAGACCGGACAGCGGTGATATGTCTTTGAGTTTTGCTTGGATTAGCGAAATGTCTAGGTGAATCAACGAAGTGAGGGCGGTCAGTGGTGATATGTCGGTCACAAGTGTGTGCGCCATGTTCAGGTGAATCAATGAAGTGAGTCCGGACAGAGCTGGTATGTTGTATGTTGTCGCGCTCCACCATCCCAAAAAAACACAGGTTTGTTAAGCAGAAAAAAAAGTATTGGTTCGCTCGTGCATGTCTGTATGTATGTATGCATGCACGAACGAACAAACTATGATGAGAACGACGACGGCGCCGGAGCAGCAGCCGCAGAGTAGTTGTACTTGTCCTCGCACGCAGAGTTGTACGTGGCTACGCACTCAGACTGTGTCTGATATGCGCTGATGGCCTTCGCGTGTCTCTCGACACAGCGTGTAGCGTAGGCCTTGTTGACCTTTTCTGCTACATGCTTTGGTGATGACGCGTGCGTGGTGCACAGCAGGCCAGTGGCCTGGCGATTGTTTTTGCACTGTCTAGCTCCGGACGAACCGAGCAGGACGATGCAGCACTTTGTATTGCAGAATGGCAGATTGAGGCTGGTGAGCAGGTCGTGTCCAAAGTGGTACGGGGACAACTCTGGAACTAGCTGACTCTTCAGCAGGATATTCTCATGCATGGTAGTCTCGGAGATGAGCTTTAGCTCATCGTTATGCTTGATAAGTGTCTGATTCTTGATCCGACAGTTCTCGAGCTCGAGCAGGAGCGCATCGTAGTCTTCGACTGTAGCAGTCATCCGCTCTTCAGACGCATTGGACTCCTCCTTGAAGGAGTCCTTGACGTGGTCGTGGCAGTATACACGGCCGTTAGTTAGGATCCGGGAACATGGGGAACCGTCCTTCTTGGTCCCGGCGCAAATGCGGCGGGCGTCAGAGGTTGTTGTTGTGGTTGTTGTGGATCCAGACATTTCGGGTATTTCAGTGAGTGAATTTGGCGATTACGTGTGTTGTTGTTGTTGTTGTTGTGCTGGAGAAAATCGTTTCAATTTTTTTCGAAACGTAGTCTATTTGGCGCGCGGGGTCCGCGTTGCCTCATCCGCGTTTCCGATTCGGTCCGATAACTGATAAATCCCAACTGGAACATCCTTGGCAAATGCTTTCGCAGAAGTTCGTCTTTCATAAATCCAAGAATTTCACCTCTGACAATGAAATACGAATGCCCCCGACTGTCCCTCTTAATCATTACTCCGGTCTTACAGACCAACAAGATAAGCCAGTCTGCTTTATACAATCAAAGTGGTCTTCATGTTTCATTTTAGTATTCCGTCGAATGTAGTATAGAACAACATGTCACTAACATGTCACAAGATAACACTAAACCCATCACAAATGGGGTCAGGATCCACCACCAGTCTTTCTACTATCAGTAGTATTCCTTCTGGGCTCCGTTTGAGTCGTAGTCCTCCTGTGAACAAGCGTCCATCTTCTTCCGAGCATGAGGTCTTTTACTTGCACGAAAAGGTTGACCTCTCCAAAGTGGACTCCCTCTTGGACTCCCATGGCATGGTGGATCTCAAGATCAATGACCGTGATAAGTGGAAACAAATCGCGAGCACGTGCATGGTCGCCCGTTCCTTGGGAGGCTACGTTCCGGTTCGTTATTATATGCACGAGTCCCAGGATGGATATGGTCGCATGAAAAGTCGTGTTGATGCGACCGGCGTGTCCGCTGTTCCGTATGTGAGGATGGGGCGGGAGGCCCGTGCTGTGCTCGCTGGCGATTTGTACTGGGATGTGGACATGGTCAATTGCCAACCGTGTTTCTTGTCACAAAAGTGCCAGCAATACAAGATCAAATCACCACTCTTGGATCGCTATGTCACCGATCGTGAAGCTGCTCTGAACGAGGTCATGGATGCATGCGGTGTCACTCGCGAAGACGCGAAGAATCTCTTCATCCGCCTCATTTTTTGGGGCAGCGTGGATGCTTGGACTACTGACTGTGGTCTAGAAGTTGATCTCAATCTTGTGCCCGTCTGGATCCACGCCCTCAAGAAAGAGCTCCGCGAGGTGGCAACCAATTTGATGGATTTGCCCATTTCAGAAGTTGAGATGATTGGCCAGATGGTTAAAAGCCGGTCCGCGTGTACTCCTGTCTCGTTTGGTTCTGAGCTCTCAAATTCCGGCGACCCTTTGGCCACTTTTATCGCCCTTTTCTTGCAGAGCATCGAACACGAATGTGTTTCAGCACTCGTGCACGAAGTGCATGGTCATCATTACAGTGTTGGCGGCATCATCTACGACGGCATCTTGGTGGACAAGTGTGGTTGCATGCCCATTCCTGATGATGACTTGCTGCTTCTCTTGGAAACTGGAGTGAGTCGACGCACCGGCTATACCATCAAACTCGCAGTCAAGCCTTTGTCACCCTCTCCGCATTGGACGACCCCCCCTCCCCTTCAAGATACCTCCAATAATGCAGAATATGAGGATTGGATGAACGGAGCTGAGCTGCTCAGCTATGATGAAGTCAAACGCAATTGGGAAAAGTCGGCGTTCAAGATCATCAACCAGGTCGTGTACGTGCGCATCGATGGGCAAGGTATCCGCCATGTCACATCTGAGAAGACTCTGCAAGAGGCGTTTCGTCACTTGGGATATGTCGACATTACGTTGCGCGACTCTGGGAGCGTTTCGGTAAGCCGGACACAACCATTCATTCCGAGGTGGATCAAAGACACATCTATCCGCAAGTATGATGACATGAAGCTTATGCCGCCCCCTATCGAGGTTGGAGGCAATGTCTACAATATTTGGAACGGTTTCGAAGTCGAACGCGATGTGTCGTCACATGATGATTCAGTCATGGCCGACCATCCCTCGGTCGAGGTCTTCATCGATTTCCTTCACACGTTGTGTGGCAATAACCAGGAGTGCACGGATTACATCCTGAACTGGATCGCGCAAATCTTCCAACAACCTGCTCAGAAGACCGGGGTGGCAATCTTACTCAAGGGCGAGGAGGGAGTCGGCAAGAATCGTGCCACCGACCTTTTGAGGGCGATGGTGGGCGCCGACAAGTTCCTGCAAACTGCAACACCGGCCAACACGCTCTATGGTCGCTTCAATCGCCAACGTGAGGGGCGTTTCCTCATCGTCGTCAATGAGTCCAATGGACATGATAACTTTGCAGCCAACGATGTCATCAAGGACATGATCACATGTGATCAGTTTGAATGCGAGTCCAAAGGAGTCAATGCATACACCATGCAGTGTTTTTCTCGCTTCATCTTCACCACCAACAACGACAACTGCCTCCGAGTGAATCCTGATAACCGAAGGTATGTCATTATCGAGACATCGTCTGTGCTGAAGGGTAACACTGAGTACTTCAACCACCTTTCGGGGCTGATCGACGATGCAGAGTCCAGAGTCGCGTTTTACAAGTTCTTGATGGCAAGGGACATCAAGGGCGTCGAATGGATCCGGTCTAGGCCTGCAACCACCTACATGTCGCAAATGGTCTCCATGAATCTTCCGTACGAGCACCAATTCATCTTGCACATGATCCAGGGTCTGAGCGTCGAGCATAACAACGTGGTCGACAGTATCATCGATTATTCTCCCTCTTTGAGCATCAAGGCGGAGACCTTGTTCGACCAGTTCAATGACTGGCTATCCACGATCCGTGCTTCTGATAAGCATGAAACCAACTTGATCAAGTTTGGTCTCAAGGTGTCCAAGCTCGTGCGTGATGATACAAAGAACCTGGGCTTGAGGGGCATCTCCAAGAATCGCACCAACACTGGGGCTGTTTACTATTTCTGTATTAAGGATGTCCTCGATGCCATGCGTGAGAAGATGTGGTTTGATTGATGAATGCTTCTGTTTGTCGGTGCCCTCGATGACTTGCTTGTGCAATGCCATGTGCCTCATACACCAGTCCTCTCGTCAAGCACACGCCTTCTGCCAACGAAAGTCCGTTGTGGGTTCGTTGGTCGCCACTCAACTCGTAATGAGAGCCCCCTTAATTGTTATAAGGTTCAGCAGCTGATATTACCGTAAACCATATAGGTAGTGATTAGATTACAAGTTATGTATAGTTATATATATATTGTATGTAAAATGAAGTAGATATATATCGGTATAATTACATTATATAGGGAGGGTTCCAAGTACCCATCACCTGTCAACTCTACACATTGTACCTCAGCTCCGGCAATCAATGTAATGTTTTCTACGACCTACGCCTTCTGCCAACAAAAGTCCGTTGTGGGTTCGTTGGTCGCCACTCAACTCGTAATGAGAGCCCCCTTAATTGTTATAAGGTTCAGCTGCTGATATTACCGTAAACCATATAGGTAGTGATTAGATTACAAGTTATGTATAGTTATATATATATTGTATGTAAAATGAAGTAGATATATATCGGTATAATTACATTATATAGGGAGGGTTCCAAGTACCCATCACCTGTCAACTCTACACATTGTACCTCAGCTCCGGCAATCAATGTAATGTTTTCTACAACCTACGCCTTCTGCCAACGAAAGTCCGTTGTGGGTTCGTTGGTCGCCACTCAACTCGTAATGAGAGCCCCCTTAATTGTTATAAGGTTCAGCAGCTGATATTACCGTAAACCATATAGGTAGTGATTAGATTACAAGTTATGTACAGTTATATATATATTGTATGTAAAATGAAGTAGATATATATCGGTATAATTACATTATATAGGGAGGGTTCCAAGTACCCATCACCTGTCAACTGTACACATTGTACCTCAGCTCCGGCAATCAATGTAATGTTTTCTACAACCTACGCCTTCTGCCAACGAAAGTCCGTTGTGGGTTCGTTGGTCGCCACTCAACTCGTAATGAGAGCCCCCTTAATTGTTATAAGGTTCAGCAGCTGATATTACCGTAAACCATAAGGGTAGTGATTAGATTACAAGTTATGTATAGTTATATATATATTGTATGAAAAATGAAGTAGATATATATCGGTATAATTACATTATATAGGGAGGGTTCCAAGTACCCATCACCTGTCAAATCTACACATTGTACCTCAGCTCCGGCAATCAATATAATGTTTTTTTTCTCTCCTCTCAGACAGACAGACAGACCCGACCCCCACACACTCAGGTGCATGATGATGGAACACCCCTGTCCTCCCCCCCAAACGCTGGTGAGCAAAACAGACCCGCGCGGCACGTGTGTCAGCAGCGCACACCCACGCGCACCCAAGCCCATCAACATATGATGTGATGGTCCTGTTTTGGGTACTTGATCACTGCAGCCATCAAGCTGGATCACAGGGGGGTTTTGTATATGACTGAATCATAATATATACCGTCTTTTGTTTTTGTTTACAGAACAAAATGAGCCCTTGTATTCCATCCTACCAAGTTAACTAAGTTAGTCAATTTCCTGGCTGCGGATATCTTGACTGAAGACGCGTCCACCGCGATCCACAATCACAAGCGTTGTGTGTTATACTAATGATGTTGTCTAGGTTGTTCAAATGGCTATAGAGACAACAAATCAAATCATACCTGTTGTTGTTTCGCAGCAGGGCTACGGCAGCTTCAACAGCCGCATGCGCCACCCGCACTGCCTCATCAGCTCGCTCAGCAGTTTGGACAAGTGCAGCTAATGCAGCATTCTTGTGTGGCCCTCCGTCAGCGATGATGATGCCTAGCTGAGCTGGTGATGTATTAGTGAAGTCCATGCTTATTATCTGTGTGCATGAAAAAATGAAAGCAGTGACAAACAAGATACTGTGTACACAATTATAGGCTTTAAGTAATACCGCGATCTCTACATCCACTAGGGTTGTCAAGCAGCTAACAAACCAGAATTCGCCCCCGTACAGACAGTTTTAGGATAGATCCGAATTAGATTTGTGTTAGATGTACATCGGATTTGTGTTAGATACGTGTGCGTCGGTATCACACCCTGCGCGACACCCGATGCGGTGAGATGAGAAAACCCGAATTCAGGCCAAATTCCCATGAACTCGACGTCACCTTTTGTGTGAGGATCCGCCAACCTTGGTAGCTCTATGTGGACAAGACGGCCTCGCCGTCGCTTAGCGGATTCAGCTAAATGCAGCCCCTGCCTCAACAATCACCGGCATATCCCTTTCGGGGAATATCGCATCGCTTCGATATTGCGTCCCATGCTTTGGTCGCCTTGCCATATTTCACGCCTTCATTCGAGCAATGGACGGCACCGCATCGCGCGGTGCTTGCGTGTTTATCGAACGAGCTCATGGCGGTTTTGGAATTATTGGTCAGCCTTGCCATGAGTTCATAACGACTATGACATTTGCTCTCGATACAAGATTTGAGGGGCTTTGAAGTTTTCTCAATGACTTCACCTGCAGCCGAGAGTTTATCGTTGCATTTTGTTACTTTTCTGCACTTCGATGCTTTCATGCGGAGCGCGCCTGCCCACTCTATCCATACATCAAGCGTCCGTTCTTTTTTGTCAGAGACCAGACGGACAGCCTCAATCTTCATAAACGCGACGAACTCTTCGGCCGTGTACGAGTCGTCCTTCTTTCCGCGCTGACGGGGACCTGTGTAGCACACGACATCAGATCGACTCTTCGTTTCTTTTTTCGCTTGAGGTAGTTTTGCCACTCGTGGCATTCAATGAATGAATGAAAGTGTATATATTTTAAATAAAAAAAAAAAAATTATCTAAGACTTGTTGGTTGCGGTGTAACCCGTTTTACCTCCCCCCCTTCATAAATCCATCAGGTTTTTTGTCAAGCAGAAGCCTGCTTAAGACACGTTTTTCTTCAGAGTTCCTTATCAAGTTGAGTCCTGCGGCACCCCATCTGATCACGTTGCGAGTCAGCAGCTCAATTCCACTGCCCCACTCCGTGGGGCCCGCGCTCCCCCTTCAGAATTCCCATAGTGTTGTCAAGCAGAAGCCTGCTTGAGACCAAGCGGTTTCTTTGGAGGACCGGACCATAGTGAACGAGGTTGCGAAAGACGCGACACAATGCGGCTTCAATCAATCGAAGACAAGTGTTCCGAGTGAGACTCTAAAAACGAGTGTAAACAAAGCAAAGTCTGTACAGATTACAGCCTTACACACGAATCTCTCTCTATCGAACTGCGACTCATTCAATGCGCCGAACAAACCAGAATTCGCCCCCATACAGACAGTTTTAGGATAGATCAGAATTAGATTTGTGTTAGATGTACATCGGATTTGTGTTAGATACGCGTCGGTATTACACCGTGCGCGACACCCGATGCGGTGAGATGAGAAAACCCGAATTCAGGCCAAATTCCCATGAACACGTCACCTTTTGTGGGAGGATCCGCCAACCTTGGTAGCTTAGTGTATATGTGTTATGGGGGTGAAAACGATTCCCATGTAAATACCCCCATATTGTCAAGCAGAAGCCTGCTTGGGACCATTCGGTTTTCTTTGGATGACAGTCCTACGGACCTACAGTGAATGCGATTGCGTAAGATGCGGCGGCTCATTCAAAACACGGAAACACAAAAACACACCAATTTGCTAAACTTGGTTTGGTTCTCTTTTAACAAAGGGCCTTGTCTGGGACTGGTTCCCTATATTACTATTCTAATATCCTTAAAAATTGTGTATTAGTGTATATGTGTTATGGGGGTGAAAACGATTCCCATGTAAATACCCCCATATTGTCAAGCAGAAGCCTGCTTGGGACCATTCGGTTTTCTTTGTATATGACGGAATCATACCGAAGAATAATGAATCGCATCCAATGCATCAATCATCATCGAACCCTCAAGGACCGTACAGAGTGCCCAGGTAGCTTTCCCAGTTTGTTTGGAAGTTGCGAGTCTAACGGTTCCCTAGAGGAGGAACTGCTCGTCTTCACAAGCTGTGGTCGGCTTCCTTGACAGCACTCTCATCGATCCGAGAGGTCAGCCAACCTCGAGTATGTTATCAGACATCTGGGTCTGGGCAATCCCCATCGATGCTGTCGGGCGTGAGCCACACATTTCACTCGAGGCTCGATATCATGATCATGAAGATTTGTTAAGCAAAAAGTATGTAAGTGGATGATTTCTTAATTTTGGATGTTCCCCCCTTTGTTTACACTCGTTTTTCGAAAGCCGCCGTGCGTGTATGAGAATGGACAATGAGGATGCGAAAGCCGCCGTGGCATGTGTGAGAATGGACGAGTAGGATGCGTAAGCCGCCGTGCGTGTGTGAGAATGAATGGACGAACGGGGGGTCTGCGTAAGCCGCCTTGGTGTGTGTGAGAATGAATGGACGAACGGGGGGTCTGCGAAAGCCGCCGTGGCCCGTGTGAGAATGAATGGACGAACGGGGGGCCCGCACAGTTTTTTAGCTATTGTGTTCTGTCAAGTGCAAGTGCGTCCGTAGTTCCTCTGGCAGCGGCACGCCCCTCTCCGAGAGGACCCTGACGCAGGTCCGGCTGTGCAGGGCCATGCCCTGCATGGCCCTGAAGGTGACGGAGCCGGCACTTCCCTGGAGGAAGGCGGCGTCGTCCTCGTACTTGCTTGCTTCTGCCGGGTTCACCCTGCTCATTCGCTGCACGATGCTCATGAGCACCGGCAGCAGCGAGTCTTGCAGGTCCGCCTTCGCCCAGCGGCAGTCCCGTCCGTACACGTACGTCTGCTGGTAGCAGTCGGGGTCCATGATGATGTTCATGTACTGCGGGTGCGCGGGGTTGAAGTGCGATAGCTGCAGCAGCTTGACCAGGTTGTACCCGCACTCATTGAATTGAGCGACCGAGAGGAACTCTGACTCGGGCGTGACCTCCTCCCCGAAGGGGTGCATGTCCTCCACCGGTGTCGTCGCAGCTGGAGATAGCGCCGCCGCATCTGGAGCAGTATTGTTGTTGTTGGTGGTGGTGGTGTTGGTGAAATTTTCGCATGTAACGACATAGTTGTTGGTGGCCGACCCGAAGCTGTTGTTGATTGTGAAAGTGTGTTTTTTCCGCAACGCCTCCAGTTCCGCTTGCATTTCATCGATCCGATTCTCGAGGTACTCCATGCGCTTCTCCATGAAGTCAACATCAACAGCTCCCTTGGGGTGAGACCTCCGCTTGTGTGAAGACTTCGAATACCGGTTACTGAACTGCTTGTCACACAACTCGCACGCGAACAAACAGGAGGGGGGTGTTTTTTTCTCCATGGTGCATTTCTCCATGGTGCATTTCTCCATGAGGAGAGAACCCCCTTATGTTTGTTACATTGTAGTTGTCATACATGTGTTCTTCCACAAGGGGGTCACGGCAACCTCCCCCCTAGCTCGCTCGCGGTGCAGGCATCGATCGCTAGGGCTGGGCAATGCTCGGCCAAACACATCGGGTCGCCATGGAATCATTTGATTTACCAAAAAATTGTATGAAGAATGCCGGAGGCTCACATCAATCCCTATTTTAAACGTGTTCACATGAACACCTCTGAAAAGACTCTCCATCTAGGGAACAACAATTATTTCAACAAAAAATAAATACTGAAGAATGCCGGAGGCTCACATCAATCCCTATTTTAAACGTGTTCACATGAACACCTCTGAAAAGACTCTCCATCTCTGGAACAACAATTATTTCAACAAAAAATAAATACTGAAGAATGCCGGAGGCTCACATCAATCCCTATTTTAAACGTGTTCACATGAACACCTCTGAAAAGACTCTCCATCTCTGGAACAACAATTATTTCAACAAAAAATAAATCCTGAAGAATGCCGGAGGCTCACATCAATCCCTATTTTAAACGTGTTCACATGAACACCTCTGAAAAGACTCTCCATCTCTGGAACAACAATTATTTCAACAAAAAATAAATACTGAAGAATGCCGGAGGCTCACATCAATCCCTATTTAAAACGTGTTCACATGAACACCTCTGAAAAGACTCTCCATCTCTGGAACAACAATTATTTCAACAAAAAATAAATACTGAAGAATGCCGGAGGCTCACATCAATCCCTATTTTAAACGTGTTCACATGAACACCTCTGAAAAGACTCTCCATCTAGGGAACAACAATTATTTCAACAAAAAATAAATACTGAAGAATGCCGGAGGCTCACATCAATCCCTATTTTAAACGTGTTCACATGAACACCTCTGAAAAGACTCTCCATCTCTGGAACAACAATTATTTCAACAAAAAATAAATACTGAAGAATGCCGGAGGCTCACATCAATCCCTATTTTAAACGTGTTCACATGAACACCTCTGAAAAGACTCTCCATCTCTGGAACAACAATTATTTCAACAAAAAATAAATACTGAAGAATGCCGGAGGCTCACATCAATCCCTATTTTAAACGTGTTCACATGAACACCTCTGAAAAGACTCTCCATCTCTGGAACAACAATTATTTCAACAAAAAATAAATACTGAAGAATGCCGGAGGCTCACATCAATCCCTATTTTAAACGTGTTCACATGAACACCTCTGAAAAGACTCTCCATCTCTGGAACAACAATTATTTCAACAAAAAATAAATACTGAAGAATGCCGGAGGCTCACATCAATCCCTATTTTAAACGTGTTCACATGAACACCTCTGAAAAGACTCTCCATCTCTGGAACAACAATTATTTCAACAAAAAATAAATACTGAAGAATGCCGGAGGCTCACATCAATCCCTATTTGAAACGTGTTCACATGAACACCTCTGAAAACGGAACGTTACATCCATCTGGGGGAACGGGGGGAACGTTACATACTCAGCAAAACAATGCCGAGACCTGTATGGATCAAAGTTGTTTACACTCGTTTTTATTAAAACAATAGTTTTTTAGTTGCTAATCTGTCAACGGTAGACTCGGTACCTCCAGTGTTTTTCCAAAGTTCCACCTTCAGTTAATCAAGTTACCTGAGTTAATTAAGTTAACTAAGTTAGTCAATTTCCTGGCTGCGGATATCTTGACTGAAGACGCGTCCACCGCGATCCACAGCTGTCACGATCATACGACGAATTGTCACAAATCCAAATGTTGTTCCGTCTTTCATGTCAATGTTGATGAGATGCGGTAGCCAGGACGAAAGTCTACTCGCGCACATAGTGGCCTGCTGTATGGCTTTCAACACCTTGGCATTTCCAGTTTTGGCAGGGGCTTTGAGGATTTTCGTCTCCACCACGAAAAGTGTGTTGATAGCATGTGAGAATACAAGGGCGTCCCCGTTGGCGCGCTTGAAGCATCCGTCATCGAAGACGTACTCCACAGCGACGAGGAACAAACGTGACGATGGGGATGTGTGGTGTTTTTGTTTAATTAGGTGGTGCAATGCGTTATACTCCAAGACGCGTGGATCACCGGAAGTAGCCGATGACGTCCGCAGTGCATTGAGACGGCTGACATTCCGGCTGTGGAGGCGATCAAGAAACTTGGATGTGTCGAGACTGTCCATGTCCAGCGCCCTTCCTAGTTGGCGGACTGGGTTTGAAATGGGCTGACAAGGTTGTGTCGGCATCGCGTCGATGAAGACCCTTTTCTTCGCGCATACGTGGATGTGGCAATGACTCCAATCTCAAAAGAAGGCTTTACATATCCGTCTGTGTGGCGTGTGGAAAGAGAGAGAGAGAGAGAGAGAAAGAGAGAGAGAGAGAAAGAGAGAGAGAGAGAGAGGGATAGATATTTGCGTGTATGTATTTTGCGTTATTTGTAGATGGAAGAAAGGAAAGAGGAGGGTGGTGTGCGAATGACGCACTAGGGAAGAGGATGATGAGGAGAAGAAAAGAAAAATATGCAGGCTCGGGGCGAGGAGGGTCTTTTATGATGCCCGGCGATCGTACCTCCAGCAATACACAAGGATTGGGCATGCCTGTGTACGCAATGCGCCGGTCCCTTTAATCTGAGTAAGTGAGTGATTGAGTGATGGACGATGAAGATGAGTCGTCTACATGTGTTCCGCCGTTTGCGTGTGTCAATGAGTGTCCTGCGTGTGCCATTCGACCGTGTTCGGCCTCTTGTGTCCTCCGATACATTCGACAGTGTTCCGCCGTTTGCGTGTGTCCTCCGATACATTCGACAGTTTTCCGCCGTTTGCGTGTGTCCTCCGATGGACAAGTCAGATCCGACACGTGTTTCCGCGAGTCCGCAGCTGAATTCCCCTGCCCCACTCCGTGGGTCCCGCGATTCCTCTTTCATGATCCCGAAATAGTTTGTTAAGCAGACGTCTGCTTGAGACGACACGTGTCCCCATGCGCTCATGAAAGAGGAATCGAGGAATCGAGGAATGACTCCTGAATGTTGGGGAAGGGGATTCCGTATTGTTTGCAAAGATCCTCATTGAGACGCCTGTCATGATCGTTCAGGGAATTCCATTGCTCGGCAGTCATGCTTGACAGTTTGTACCTCAGTTGCTTCTCAAGTGCTTCTGCGCGCTCAGTCTCAATCTTCAGTCTAGCAACATATGCCTTATTTCGAGCGCGCTCAGTCTCAAGCTCAATCTCCAGACTATTCACTCGAGAAGCATCTGCCTTCTTTAGAGAGTGCTCAGTCTCAAGCTCAAGCTCAATCTTCAGTCGAGCAGCATCTGCCTTATTTCTAGCGCGCTCAGTCTCAAGCTCAATCTTCAGTCGAGCTATGTAAATAAAAGCGAAGGTAGCGATGCAGATAGGTAGTAGTAGAGAAAAACACTTGTCAATCATATTGATTGATTGTTTATAAAGTATAGCTTTCCACTTGTTGTCCAGAATAAGCGCAAGATAGCGTTTCAACTTCCAATTACGTAACATTACATTACATTGATTGCCGGAGCGGAGGTACAATAAACTTGTAATCTAATAACTATCTATATGTAAACTTGTAATCTAATAACTATCCCTATATAAACTTGTAATCTAATAACTATCTATATGGTCAAACAGGCTTAAGACGGGCACCGAGGACTACTTACTTTGGCCTTGCTACGGCCAGTAAGACCTTGCCCCCTAACCTGCTCCCGGTCATGGCGTAGAAAACGAATGACCAACCCCTTGTGAGAATTAGGTGCGCTCCTCCCAAACGGTGCGCATCATCATGCGAGTCGAGGAGTGTGTACCTTGCAGCACCGGGTGTGTGTGACAAAATGTTGACTGCCTCCTTCAGCATCTCAAAGACCGACGCTGTATAAATTGATCCGTTGGGTAAATGTAGGCAATGCAACCATACTGCGTTGCACTCCCACATATCGTCATCGAATGTAACATGGTCCACGTACTTGAAGCGAAGTCTTGGCTCGATACTAGAGATGTTGCACCAAAGCCTATCGGCTCCCGGCCTCAACCAACCTCGTAGACGCGGCATTTGCTTGCGCTCACCACGGAATTCGATCATAAGGCGGCCTTGATTCCGACTTGATTCCGACACGCTAGCCTGCTTTTGCTGATCTGAAGAAGCACTTGGGGGCTTGCAAGAGTTGTCTTCGAGCTTCGATGGACTGTACTTAGGCGTGGCCAAGGCCCCCTTAAAAGTATTGAGTGTAGCCATTGTACGGCTGTAATCTGTACGGATTTTGCGTTTCTTACACTCGTTTTTTGAGGCGCACACGAAACCCTTGTCGTCGACTAAAGCCGCATGATGAGATGGGGTAGTGTAGCTGGGCCCTATTCAAGCGCATCCGCCACAGTCAAGCATTGTTCTGCGCACCTCTTGTCTTCCTCGCGTCCCAACTCTCGATCAGCATCCCTATCCCTCAAGGCGTAATCCAAGGTGTTTTCGCGCGCCTCAAAGCTTCACACGAGTCCGCAACTGAATTCCCCTGCCCCACTCCGTGGGTCCCGCGATTCATCTTTAATACTCCCGACATAGTTGTCAAGCAGAAGTCTGCTTGAGACGACACGTGTCCCCATGCGCCTCGAACCACGAGTGTAAACAAGTCATATCCGACACATGTCCCCATGCGCCTCGAAAAATACGAACCCTACTTGACGCACCCAGGCCAAGCCACACCCAGCCATGTCAATCTTAACCAAGTACCGACTTCAATTCTTCGCTCACGAACTCAGTGTGTTAGGGAGTATCCAGCGAAATCCGAGCAGCTAATTCCGAAGGTGAACTCAGTGTGTTAGGGAGCATCCAGCGAACTCCGAAAGCTAATTCCGAGGGTGAGTTCAATAGTAGCAGTCATCGAGATCTAGTCATGGTTACTTTCATTGCTGATAGTATTTGCGAGGCTTGCTAGCTCTATGGCTCCACCTGCGAAAGCATTATCCAGTCATGGTTACTTTCATTGCTGCTAGTATTTGCGAAGTTCGCGTTTGGATTGCGCTGGCTTGCTAGCTCTATGGCTCCACCTGCGAAAGCATTATCCAGTCATGGTTACTTTCATTGCTGCTAGTATTTGCGAAGTTCGCGTTTGGATTGCGCTGGCTTGCTAGCTCTATGGCTCCACCTGCGAAAGCATTATCCAGTAATTGATTGCGAAGATTGTGCTGGCTGCGAAAGCATGAGCTGACCAACCATCCACCCATGTTCGCAGGCACTGAAGATGGCTATGAAGAAGAAAGGGTCTATCAAGATTCAACTCCGAACTGCAATGTGTATGGATTTCGAGTATGTAGGAAGTTTGCCGTACATGAAGCATGGCAACTTTTGCATCATCGACGAGGATGGTGGCGAGGATGTCGACAGAGAAGGGGTTCGACTGCGAGATTTGAAGCACTCGTCATCTCCAGATTTTCGTGTCCTAATTATGGAGATGTTTGGTATGCCTCTCCCTTTGCTGGTGAATTGCAGGGATTGCCCTGCAAATGCAGTTTTGACAGTCGATCACTCGACTACATTCGGAGCCTGTAACTGTGGTGTATGCCCACTTAGCATGGCGGCGGGTGGGGCTGGAGGTTGATGAGGTGGGGGGATGGAGATGGAGATGGAGATGGAGATCTATTGATTGAGAGCTATTGTAACCAGTTGCTCGCGCCCACTCTTCTCCTTGTCCCACTCTTTGTCCCTGTGACACTCCAGGGAGTGTCTTTTTGAATTTGTATGAGTCGTTCTGGAGGCTCTAAATTCTGAGTAGACATTTTAAAAAATCCGCCGGGAGGAAGGAACGCCCATTACATGCTTAATCGTCCGCACTGCGTGTATACCGCGGGCGAGCAGGGAGTAGTGACTTGTATTTCATGATAAAGTGTGCTTAAGGAAATGTGGTGCATGATTTTATCACCAAAAGAATAAGAAAGGATCTTAACATCATCATAATAATGCAAACATAGAATGGGTGATGCAAATCATCCTTTACCTGTTATACAAAATAGTGCATCGACCCCCAATGACAGTAACCACATCGTCAATAATATGCTCCATTATGTAAACAAATGCACAAGTAAGGTATCAATCATTGTATTTCCAGAGTGTGGCAGCGGATATCATGAGTGGAATGTGTTAATAGCCCTCATTCAAACCGGTTATAACATCAATACAGCGATTTTCATGGATAGCCAGATCGAGCCCCATTCGGTGGACGAGTGGCTTAGGCTGTCTCAAGTGCACCATGTCGCGACAAAAGTTGTTGACTCGTACGTAGAGCTAGAGCATTGGACGAAGCAGCAAACCTCCCCAAACAAAGTGTTTGTAATTTACATCAATGGTGGGCTGAAGTTCGGTGAGTCGTATTGTGCCAAACATGGATCCTCTGCATGTCTCACTGCGGCGGCACAATTCTGGAAGTGGTGTGACCAGAACGCAGCTAACCAACTCACCATTAATTTCATTGGACGAGACATGCGACACCCTGCCGATTGCAAGTCATGGACTGAATTGGCTAACACATTCACTAAACTGTGATATACAGTTTGATCTGGTCGTTGACAGGGTTGATCCTATCCGGTATGATAGGAACACCCGGAAATTTGTAAATTTAATCTTACACTCCGCCAAGTAAATAAATGTTGCAAAATATTCACTACTATTTTGCTTAATGGGTTTAAGTAAATCAGGCAAAAAAGCATAATGTGATGATAATTATAAAAGAAAAACTAAGATGAACGCTTGTCGCTTGGTTATTCAGGCATCCACTCACCCCGTGTCTGATATAGATAGAGTTGTTTTGCGTCAAGACTGCTACATACATGTCGATCTGAACAGGGAGATATGTGAAGACTTCAACGAAATTAAAGTTGATTTACCTTACATGCAAACAACTAGAGAACCAGGGAGATTGCTGGTGTTCAAAGAAAATGATTTTTTGCATGCAATTAATAACATGAGTCAAACGTCTCCACATAGTATCGAAAAAGCCCTCCGATTTGCTAACATATTCGGACTACATTCAACTGAGCTGCACTTTCTTAGAATTTGCAGTAAACATAAACTGCACTTGAACAAGTATCTATTTACCGATTAATAAGCAAATATGAAATGAAGGAAAAACCACAGGGCCGTTGAATGATTGATATTTTCGGAAAGCAAAAGAGTCAACTGTTGCAACCTTTTGTTTTCAAAATAGGGGGCCTGAGCATCTTCCTCATCCGGTGATACCAGGAGGCAAAGTAGTACCATTCCCTATTAATCCAATTATCATGTACAACTCCATGACGCAATGGATCAACCCCATGCCTGCCTTCCAATCCCTCCCTGCACCAGAGCGGCATGGCCACTTGGTTGAATGACGATATTGCACCAAGTCGATATCGTGATCACAGCATTGCGCTCCTCTCTGTTGAAGTCTGTCATGCAATGCGTGTGAAGGACTTGCAGGGCAGTCTGAAGCACCGATTTCTCCGTTGAGTTGATGACCCACCTGTGTGCAATCACAATCACAAGCGTTGTTGTTTCGCAGCAGGGCTACGGCAGCTTCAACAGCCGCATGCGCCACCCGCACTGCCTCATCAGCTCGTTCAGCAGTTTGGACAAGTGCAGCCAATGCAGCATTCTTGTGTGGCCCTCCGTCAGCGATGATGATGCCTAGCTGAGCTGGTGATGTATTAGTGAAGTCCATGCTTATTATCTGTGTGCATGAAAAAATGAAAGCAGTCCTGACAAACAAGATACTGTTCCGCCGACTGTAGGCTTTAAGTAATACCGCGATCTCTACATCAACTAGGGTTGTCAAGCAGAAGCCTGCTTGATACACACGGCTTCTTTTGAGTACCGGACCACATTGAATGCGGTTGCGTAAGACTCAATGCGGCTTTAATCGACGACAAGTGTTTCGTGTGCGCTTCGAAAAACGAGTGTAAACCACGCAAAATCCATACAGATTACAGCCATACAAACTCGAATCTCTCTCTGTCGAACTGCGACTCATTCAATGCGCGCTAACAAACCAGAATTCGCCCCCGTACAGACAGTTTTAGGATAGATCCGAATTAGATTTGTGTTAGATGTACATCGGATTTGTGTTAGATACGCGTCGGTATCACACCGTGCGCGACACCCGATGCGGTGAGATGACATTTTAGAAATTCAGGTCAAAAAACACGGTGTGATCGAACGGTGCGATAAACGTCCCGGGCAAAAACACGGGGTGATAAACACGAGAACGGGGTGATAAACTGGGCCCAGTGTGTTTATAAGAATCGAACCCCACTCGGAAAGTCCGTTGTTATCAGCTGTCATGTTCTACCAGATGACCTCACTTGATATCTGACATCAGAGGGATGCAGACGAAAGAGGGATGATGAACCCTATCTCACCACCGGGTCTGGACCATTGGCAGAAGATGACATTGTGTGATTTGCTGAGTTTATGTAACGAACCCTCTCTCTCTCGATTACAAGGGGCTCATGTCCTAGCAGTGAAACAACACCGCCCTAAAGTCGGACTCGAGAAACCACCCGCCGTCGTCCGGCAGCGGGGCTCGAACTCCGGTTGCATTGGCGTGCCTTCATCGGGGGAAAAAAATCTGTGTTGCAGATCGTTATCCAAGGGATTGCTATGTTTCCATCGACGACGTGGCCGAGCGATCTAAGGCGCTGGTTTTAGGCACCAGTTCGAAAGAGCTTGGGTCAAATCCCATCGTCGTCAGGTCTCAGCGGCACTTCACTTTTTAGTAGGATTGTAGGGAAACCTAGGGTACATTGAAATGACCCCGAGCGGGAGACTCGTGTTGATGGCTCTATGCAAAGAAAGTAGCATAGGCGCAGGATCGGAGTCTAACAAGAAGATTGAGTTGAGAGGTAGAGGTCCCTGATTGATAAATTAAATAGGAGTCCAAGTTAGTTCTGGAAGAAGTGTAAGGGGGGTTGTAGGAAATGTAATCTCATGAGTATTGAGGAATAGGATAACCACTTCGGAAGCATCATCCTATCTAGAGAGTATCAGCTTGGATAACACTCCGGAGAGTGGACTTTGTGTGTGCAGCACGCCAATCTATAAATGCGGAGACGAGAATAAGTTACAAGCACAGGAGACCCATTAAGGGGCACCAGTGGAGGAAAGGGGTCGGTAGCCTGGAACCTGATCAGGGTACAGGCTAGACAGCGCGTGTCAGAAGAACCGATGACGCAGTCAACAGGAAGCTGACATAGTACTGTCAGGACAGATAGTTCTATGGGAGTACACAAGGAGTCACCAAGACATAAAACAAGCGAGAGCACCGCTATTCATGCTGATACTCCACCTAAGACGCAGGTGACATACAATACTAGTACTCCACCTATGGCACTGGGGACATAGAACCATAAACTGGTAGCAAACAAAAATTATCAAGGAACGGCGAAAAAACAGGAAACCAGAAGAAAGCCTTGTCTAAAATAAAAGGATGAGAAAGGATGAACAAAAAACCACTGTAGTACTCCGAAAATGTAGCAGCAAAAAACTTGGGTCATACCGAGCTGAGCTGAGACCAAAATAGAAATGTAACCATCCATGGTAAGCGCAAAAATACTATTCATCCAGAATAGTAGGCACCAAACCAGAAAAGCACAGGGAGGCCAAACAGAAATCAATCCTAATACCAAAGGAAGGGGAACAACGGTGATTGAAAGAACCGAGAACTTGACCTAAAGAGAAGACTGAAAAAATCGTATATCAAAGTTGGGGAACAACGGTATAGAAAACCCGATCCGGGAATAGGAACCTAACGCCAATCAATGATAACCAAAGAGACGGATTGAAATATCGTGTGAGCGCAGCACACGAGAGAATCAAAGCCTAAAGGACGCAAACAAGAGGACACTAAAGACTACGATGGAAAAAAAAA
This sequence comes from Chlamydomonas sp. ICE-L, assembly GCA_013435795.1. Lineage (NCBI taxonomy): Eukaryota > Viridiplantae > Chlorophyta > Chlorophyceae > Chlamydomonadales > Chlamydomonadaceae > Chlamydomonas > Chlamydomonas sp. ICE-L. Next base: position 3,809,865 of record JACBWV010000552.1, on the reverse strand, counting down.
ATCGATGGAAAAATCCACTACCTTCAAAACTATTCTTAGCATAGAATTCATGACTAGGTTGGGATGAAAAAACCATGATGAACTGGTTTCTCACTCAAAGATGGAAGTAAGAAGATGTATGAAAGTTAATTATCATAAATCCCCAGCTACGGCACTAACGAAAAACAGTCTAACAGGTGGGTATCGCACCGCAAAGAACTCGTGCACTCAAGACAAACCAAGCGCCTAACTAAAGCAAACCAAACCTGCAGCAACTGAAAAAATCCAAAGGATGCGAAGTTAAAATTTTCAAGAAACTTGTAACCAACAAAGGAAACACAGTTCAATGAACAATAGAAGGGTAGATGTACAACCATAGTACATAAAACTTATTGTCCACCTGAAAAATAGTAAACGCATAAAAAGGACTTCAAAGAATTTACTGCAAAGGATGGACTGAAAGGGCGCTTGAAATACACTCGGAAAACAAGAAAGAGGTGAGCGGCGGTACATCTGCAAGTACAACTGCAAGATGACCCAGCCCACCAATTCACAGTAAAATCCGAAGGGAAACAACTACTACACTCCACAAAAAGTTCCAATCACATGAGGGGCTGGTGATCTAAAAACAGTGTGGAGTAAAAAGAAATAGCTAATCTATGATGAGCTCCACCGAACGAACCATCTGCCTATGGAACTAAGAGTCAGAAACCATCAAGACGCTATAACGGTGGTCTGAATTAAGTACCACCTTCCACCAAAACCAAGAAAGACAGCTGAAAGGAAGCTGCCTAAACAAAGCGTCGTAACGCTCCACCAATCTAGACTACCCTATAAGTCAGTCTAGGAGGTGCTGAGGAATAGGCACTCACACATAGGGCCATGTTAACCTACGTATGAGAACCAGCAGCACCTAAAACAATGAATCCTGGGTTGACTGTAACACCCCAGCCATACGCAGTATCAAGCTAGACCAGTGTTCAAGATCATCACTTACCCATTCGGCAACGGCTACATCATCACATGGGCTTGACCAGAGTAATCCACCAGGGACGACAGGAGGCGTCGGAATTATCGACACCCGCGAGCCATCCGAGGTGGTCGGAGGTTGGCGACTATTAGGCAATGGACCTGATCCAGGTACCACTATGATCGAAGGCTGTCTAAATCCTAAAGCTTCACCGCTAAAACGTGGCACAGAGGAGGGCCTGGCGACCCCCTGAGATTCGGCTAAGATTATAGTTGGATATCCAACTCCCCCCCGCCCTAAAACTTCACACACAATACAGCAAGATCAGGCCCTGGTCTAGAATGCAACAATGATACATCCAGCCAGGCCAGCCAACAACAATTGGGGTTGTTAAAGGGCGTAGGGAATTACCGGTAACACATAACATATCACCGTTTGATGACAGGAGGGATGCAAGCGGGCACGGGGACCCATACTAAAGGGAGAACCCAGGAAGACAGTTTAGAACTGAACTGGAGATAGAGAGTACATCACTACTCACTACTAACTGGCGCAACATTGGAAACCCAAATATAATAACCCTTACTCACCAGGGAATACCCAACCAGTCTACCAAATAATGCCTTTCTAACTAGCTTGTTGCGTGACTGCCCAATACTAAGATTACATAGCAAGGGCAACCAAACAAACGCAACAACGACACATCAGGTGCAACCCCAAAGAAAAGCTCCGAAGGAGTCTTGTCTCCCTAGATGAACACGCGATTGCGAAGATAACACACTAGCACCATGCTGAGCAGTGTCATCATCAACAACTCATGCATGCCCCAACTAATCGAGATCAACCATGCCTCTATACCACTTAACTAAAAAATTCCTAAGCCCTATCAGAACTCAAACACTTGAACCCAAACTCACGTAGCTAAGGCATACACCTAAGGGGGGAACCAGGGGCACGGGAAGACAAAGTAGTAACCTCTGACGAACCACGGAACGCACCCAGGGGTCACAAGGAGCCTAAGAGAGAAAAATATCCACCAAGATGCCAAAGATCCTCCACGGCCGCTGGACTAGGGCCAGGACGGCGTCCACTGCGGCCTGTAGCATGGGCGAAGTCCGGCGCTGCGAGACCTGGGATCACAGAAGGTGGGGAAGCGTTAGGTCGAAGTCGAGATTTGAGGTATGGAAAAAAAGGAGACGAGAATGACAGTGCAGCAAGTCGCACCTGGTGCAGAAAATCGCACCAATGGCAGAAAATCGCAAATCGCAAGGGCAGAATTCGAACATTTATCGCTAGGATGCGAAGAGCAGAGCCGAGGCATGTAAAGGTCCTAATATCCCGCTGTCGATGATCAGTCAATCTCAAGTCCCCCCCTCTATCGCTCGACTCACCCGGTTGGGGGGTAGAGGGAGCAGCACCCGTAGTGGTGCTGACCATACCCCCCTGCTTCCTACCACCTCCAGAATCTCCAGGTCCAGACGCGTAGGTCGTCCTCCTCTGGCGAATCCTACGGCAGTGCCGGCGATCCGCCAGTTTGATCGAAAAATTCTCCACAAGGTAGCACAGAGCCACTAGAGCGCAAGCTCATGCCAGGAGCCGACCGTCGGCTGGTCAGAGCAAAGGGGGCAAAGACGACGTAGACATCAGCAGGGAGCTTGGTCGGCTTGGCAACCTCCGGTATGCAGGCAGAGCCTCAAACACCGGAGAAAGGTTAGCGACGTCAAGGACGCGAGCAGACGAAGACGGGGTATCTCCACCGATGTCCAGGCTAGTCGCCGACTTGAGTCTGCACGTCACAGTCATCTACGACAGACGGGAGGAGGCGACAGACGGCAGGGGAGGAAAAAGAAGAGAAGATGGAGCAATGACCGGGGGGGGTTACTTCCACGATGGCGGAAGGAATCTCATGACCGCTAGCAGAGGCAGCTGGTGCACAAACGTCTAGCCAATCATCAAGAGGAGCCGTTCCTCCGTTGGAAGGATTGGTCGCAGCCATCGCTGAGAATGATACTGCGCATCCCGCGCGTCCAGGAAAGACCATCCATGTCATGGAGTTTCTCAAAATGGCGGGAGGTCCTCGCGGAAGTTGCATCGCAAAGCAGTGGTAGTAAATGAAGGGCCGTATAACCTATCAGCTTGGATAACACTCCGGAGAGTGGACTTTGTGTGTGCAGCACGCCAATCTATAAATGCGGAGACGAGAATAAGTTACAAGCACAGGAGACCCATTAAGGGGCACCAGTGGAGGAAAGGGATCGGTAGCCTGGAACCTGATCAGGGTACAGGCTAGACAGCGCGTGTCAGAAGAACCGATGACGCAGTCAACAGGAAGCTGACATAGTACTGTCAGGACCGATAGTTCTATGGGAGTACACAAGGAGTCACCAAGACATAAAACAAGCGAGAGCACCGCTATTACTACTATGCTGATAGAGAGCAATTGAGATAGAGGTAACTGATGCCCCAACGATAATCTCTGGTCAACTTTGGGGTGTGTTCCAAAAGTATGTGGGGAGGCGCACCCTGTTAATCGTCTCCGAATTGGTCGTAAGCCCCAAAACCGTCGGAAAAAGTGAAAAAGTGGCTGAGGGCTGATATCTGGGGGGGTCCCAAAGGGGGGGGGGGGGGGGGGGGGGTCGAGGCCGATCTCAAAATTTCCTCACAACTTCTTCGTCTGTGGCCAGAATCGAACGTGCAGCACACCATCGAAAACGCCTCGACGAAAGCGTTACGAATCTGCAGTCTATCAGCTTGGATAACACTCCGGAGAGTGGACTTTGTGTGTGCAGAACGCCAATCTATAAATGCGGAGACGAGAGTAAGTTACAAGCACAGGAGACCCATTAAGGGGCACCAGTGGAGGAAGGAGCGGCAGCCTGTACCCTGATAAGGGTACAGGCTATACAGGTGACGCAGCCAACAGGAAGCTGTCACTGAGTCACTCAGGGATGTCTCAGTCTACGGGAAGCTGTAACTACGGGAAGCTGTCACTACGGGAAGCTGGCACAGTACTGGCAGAGCCGATAGTTCTAAGGAAGTAAATAAGGAGTCACCAAGACATAAAACAAGCGAGAGCACCGCTATTCATGCTGATACTCCACCTATGACGCAGGTGACATACAATACTAGTACTCCACCTATGGCACTGGGGACATAGAACTACTAAATGGTAGCAAACAAAAATTATTAAGGAACGGCGGAAAAACAGGAAACCAGAAGAAAGCCTTGTCTAAAATAAAAGGATGAGAAAGGATGAACAAAAAACCACTGTAGTACTCCGAAAATGTAGCAGCAAAAAACTTGGGTCATACCGAGCTGAGCTGAGACCAAAATGGAAATGTAACCATCCATGGTAAGCGCAAAAATACTATTCATCCAGAATAGTAGGCACCAAACCAGAAAAGCACAGGGAGGTCAAACAGAAATCAATCCTAATACCAAAGGAAGGGGAACAACGGTGACTGAAAGAACCGAGAACTTAACCTAAAGAGAAGACTGAAAAATCGTATATCAAAGTTGGGGAACAACGGTATAGAAAACCCGATCCGGGAATAGGAACCTAACACCAATCAATGATAACCAAAGAGACGGATTGAAATATCGTGTGAGAACAGCACACGAGAGAATCAAAGTCTAAAGGACGCAGATAAGAGGACACTAAAGACTACGATGGAAAAATAAAGTCGATGGAAAAATCCACTACCTTCAAAACTATTCTTAGCATAGAATTCATGACTAGGTTGGGATGAAAAAACCATGATGAACTGGTGTCTTACTCAAAGATGGAAGTAAGAAGATTTATGAAAGTTAATTATCATAAATCCCCAGTTACGGCACTAACTAAAACATTCTAGGAGGTGGGTATCGCACCGCAAAGAACTCATACACTCAAGACAAACCAAGCGCCGAACCACAAGCAAACCAAACCTGCAGCAACTGAAAAAATCCAAAGGATGCGAAGTTAAATTTCAAGAAACTTGTAACCAACAAAGGAAACACAGTTCAATGATCAATAAAAGGTAAGATGTACAACCATAGTACATAAAACTTATTGTCCACTTGAAAAATAGGAAACGCAGAAAAAAGGACTTCAAAGAATTTACTGCAAAGGAAGGAATGAAAGGGCGCTTGAAATACACTCGGAAGAACAAGAAAGAGGTGAGCGGCGGTACATCTGCAAGCACAACTGCAAGTATATCTGCAAGTACAACTGCAAGATGACCCTGCCCACCAAATTACAGTAAAATCCAAAGGGAAATAACTACTACACTCCACAAAAAGTTCCAATCACATGAGGGGCTGGTGATCTAAAAACAGTGTGGAGTAAAAAGAAATAGCTAATCTAAGATGAGCTCCACCGAACGAACCATCTGCCTATGGAACTAAGAGTCAGAAACCATCAAGACGCTATAACGGTGGTCTGAATTAATTACCACCTTCCACCAAAACCAAGAAAGACAGCTGAAAGGAAGCTGCCGAAACAAAGCGTCGTAACGCTCCACCAATCTAGACTACCCTATAAGACAGTCTAGGCGGTGCTGAGGAACAGGCACCTAAAACAATGAATCCTGGGTTGACCGTAACACCCCAGCCATACGCAGTATCAAACTAGACCAGTGTTCAAGATCATCACTTACACATTCGGCAACGGCTACATCATCACATGGGCTTGACCCGAATAATCCACCAGGGATGACAGGAGGCGAAGGAATTATCGACACCTGCGAGCCATCTGAGGTGGTCGGAGGTTGGCGACTATTAGGCAATGGACCTGATCCAGGTACCACTATGATCGAAGGCTGTCTAAATCCTAAAGCTTCACCGCTAAAACGTGGCACAGAGGAGGGCCTGGCGACCCCCTGAGATTCGGCTAAGATTATAGTTGGATATCCAACTCCCACCCGCCCTAAAACTTCACACACAATACAGCAAGATCAGGCCCTGGTCTAGAATGCAACAATGATACATCCAGCCAGGCCAGCCAACAACAATTGGGGTTGTTAAAGGGCGTAGGGAATTACCGGCGCCACGTAACATATCACCGTTTGATGACAGGAGGGATGCAAGCGGGCACGGGGACCCATAATAATGGAAGAGCCCAGGAAGACAGTTTAGAACTGAACTGGAGATAGAGAGTGCATCACTACTCTCTACGACCCGGCGCAACATTAGAAACCCAACATATAATAACCCTTACTCACCAGGGAATACCCAACCAGTCTACCAAATAATGCCTTTTTATCAAGCTTGTTGCGTGACTGCCCAATACTAAGGTGACATAGCAAGGGCAACCAAACAAACGCAACAACGACACATCAGGTGCAACCCCAAAGAAAAGCTCCGAAGGAGTCTTGTCTCCCTAGATGAACACGCGATTGCGAAGATAACACACTAGCATGTGAGTAGTGTCATCATCAACAACTCATGCATGCCCCAACTAATCGAGATCAACCATGCCTCTATACCACTTAACTAAAAAAATTCCTAAGCCCTATCAGAACTCAAACACTTGAAACCCAAACTCACGTAGCTAAGGCATACACCTAAGGGGGGAACCAGGGGCACGGGAAGACAAAGGAGCAACCTCTGTCGAACCACGGAACGCACCCAGGGGTCACAAGGAGCCTAAGAGAGAAAAATATCCACCAAGATTTCATGCCAAAGATCCTCCACGGCCGCTGGACTAGGGCCAGGACGGCGTCCACGTCGGCCTGTAGCATGGGCGAAGTCCGGCGCTGCGAGACCTGGGATCACAGAAGGTGGGGAAGCGTTAGGTCGAGATTAGAGGTATGGGAAAAAAAGGAGACGAGAATGACAGTGCAGCAAGTCGCACCTGGTGCAGAAAATCGCACCAATGGCAGAAAATCGCAAATCGCAAGGGCAGAATTCGAACATTTATCGCTAGGATGCGAAGAGCAGAGCCGAGGCATGTAAAGGTCCTAATATCCCGCCGTCGATGATCAGTCAATCTCAAGTCCCCCCCTCTATCGCTCGACTCACCCGGTTGGGGGGTAGAGGGAGCAGCACCCGTAGTGGTGCTGACCATACCCCCCTGCTTCCTACCACCTCCAGAATCTCCAGGTCCAGACGCGTAGGTCGTCCTCCTCTGGCGAACCCTACGGCAGTGCCGGCGATCCGCCAGCTTGATCGAAAAATTCTCCACAAGGTAGCACAGAGCCACTAGAGCGCAAGCTCATGCAAGTAGCCAACAATCGGCAGGGCAGAGCAAAGGGGGCACAGACGACGTAGACATCAGCAGGGAGCCTGGTCGGCTTGGCAATCTCCGGTATGCAGGCAGAGCCTTAAACACCGGAGAAAGGTTAGCGACGTCAAGGACGCGAGCAGACGAAGACGGGGTATCTCCACCGATGTCCAGGCTAGTCGCCGACTTGAGTCTGCACGTCACAGTCATCTACGACAGACGGGAGGAGGCGACAGACGGCAGGGGAGGAAAAGGAAGAGAAGATGGAGAAATGACTGGGGGGGGTTACTTCCACGATGGCGGAAGGACTCTCATGACCGCTAGCAGAGGCAGCTGGTGCACAAACGTCTAGCCAATCATCAAGAGGAGCCGTTCCTCCGTTGGAAGGATTGGTCGCAGTCATCGCTGAGAATGATACTGCGCATCCCGCGCGTCCAGGAAAGACCATCCATGTCATGGAGTTTCTCAAAATGGCGGGAGGTCCTCGCGGAAGTTGCATCGTAAAGCAGTGGTAGTAAATGAAGGACCGTATAACCTATCAGCTTGGATAACACTCCGGAGAGTGGACTTTGTGTGTGCAGAACGCCAATCTATAAATGCGGAGACGAGAATAAGTTACAAGCACAGGAGACCCATTAAGGGGCACCAGTGGAGGAAGGAGCGGCAGCCTGTACCCTGATAAGGGTACAGGCTATACAGGTGACGCAGCCAACAGGAAGCTGTCACTGAGTCACTCAGGGATGACTCAGTCTACGGGAAGCTGTCACTACGGGAAGCTGTCACTACGGGAAGCTGGCACAGTACTGGCAGAGCCGATAGTTCTAAGGAAGTACATAAGGAGTCACCAAGACATAAAACAAGCGAGAGCACCGCTATTCATGCTGATACAGTCGTTGCTCGATTAGACACAGGGTGTAATTAAGTGGATGTACAGCCTGTTTCCATAAGACCAGGTTACGGTTATGGGCAACCCGGCAAACTGTAGTGCGGCAGTACTCGTAACCCGTGTTCTAGCCAGCTTCCTGTCGCGTAACCCCGGTGTACAACTTCGTGTTTCCGATTGTCCCTGAAATCTGGGTTATGGGGAAATGTGGGTTATGTCCGGTTATGTGATCGTTAAATCAGTTGTTCGACCGCGTGGAAGCGTTTGAATATTTATTCGACAGATGTCCCAGAAGCTTCTTCATTCCGAATATAGGAAGAGACGCCATTATGAGCTGGAAATGCAGAGAGATCTGTACCAGTTGCGTTGCTCGTTGGTAGGGTGCTCGTTGATGCCCCCATGCTGCCTCTACTAGAAAAACAAACCTTGACCTGACGAATCCATGGCGGTGAGCGTCAGAGATTCTGAGAAATTGAAGGGATCGCGCGTGACTGCGATCTACAAGATTGCAGCGCTCGCGCTCATCTCCACATTATGGCCGCAAGTGACCGCTGCGGCGGTCAAAGTGCCAGCGTGGAACCAAGGTGGATCGGGTTTACGCTTAGGGTGTGTTTCCAGTGGGGCAGGGGCTGGTTTCTCGCGGACGTCAAATTGTCCATGTTCTGAAAGCCTCAAACCTCATCGAGAGAATCCTGGAGAGAATACTTGGTGCTCGCCGGTGCTCGCCGGGCTGGACTTCAGCGGATCCTACGATGACTTGAGCGGAATTGAAAAACTTCAGCGGGAGGGTCAGGGCTCCCGCTGAAGTTTTGCATTCCGCTGAAGTCCATGTAGGATCCGCTGAAGTCCACGTCGGCCTTCAGCGGTCAAAAAAGCCAGCGTGGACTTCAGCGGGAAATGATAAACAAAGAAACTTGAATCGTCACTTTATTCGAGAGCAAATTTCGTAGGCGCTACTTCTCCTCCGCATTAGCGGAAACTGGACTCGGGATGCCGCGACGCTAGGCTTTGCAATGATCATCAATTCGCGCAATCTGAGTTGAAATGGTCCCCCCCCCAACTCAAACCTGCCGAACTCTCCACCCCCCTCCTTCTCCCAAATGATCAACAACAACTGTCGGCGAGCAAGCATCTCGAGTCCGGATGAACGTCGCCCCAAGCAAGTTCAGGGGCGACCCATCTGGAGAGTGACGGGGGAAGTTGAAGCGCCCCCAGTCGATGCATGCGAACTCAACCTCACACACAAATCCAAATCTGGGAACTTGACAGATCACTCTAACAAAATAATATCCTGCCCTATCAATGCACACTTTGGCAAAACGGATCCTCAAAAAGGCTCCGTTGCGGGGGACTGCCGCACCACCAACCAAGCGTTTGTCGTCAAACAGAATCAAACAAACTATACCACCATCTTTCTCAACTCTCGCTTCTCTTACGCTGATACCTACCTTGCCCTCGCTGGCCACCTTGCCCTCGCTGGCTACCTTGCCCTCGCTGGCCACCTTGCTATTCTGCCTACCACGGCACCTCTTAATATCGCCCGTCATGGTGCAGGTGAAAATCCTGATGAATCGAATAGATTCAAGAAAATTGAGTCAGAGGGCCTTTCTCCTTGTCACTTGAAAATTGAAACCGACCTCTCTTATCTTACAGAACTCAATGGCCTCCCGCTACGTATCCTCTCTCGGGGAATCGAGATCGGTCCTGCCATCCTCCACCATTCAAACAGAAGACAGTGTGAGTTGGCCCTACGGGGAGGTAGACCTAGGGGGAGGACCAGACACTCCCCCACTAACAGTACCCACTACTGGGAACCCCAAGTAGCCTCTCACTGCCAGATTCATGCTTTTAACACTTATCTTGGGTTCAGAGCTCTAGATCCTTTTCAAGTCTTGGAATTCTCTGTAAAACTGAACACCCATGTTAGAGCTTCCACTCAGCAGCACTGGACCTTAGATGGAAACTACTTCCACAGCTCCACTGGCAACTATACAGTCCCTCTCATCAACTTCTACCTTGCCACAAAAAAGTCCCACCTTGGCTACATAACTGGCCACCAAAACTCCCGAACATACATTCCACACTACACCCCAGCAACCACAGAGACTTCAGAAAATTACTCTGCAGGCATACTGCTTGGCAGCTCACGAGAGCAAGTCCTGCAACGTATCCCCCCTCATTGCTTCCGCTTCATGCTCCACTACAATGCTGGATATGGACATGCAAAGACTCTCAAGTTGCACAATGGTGAGTGGTGGGACTTAGACTCTGAGAACATGCAGGGCCCCAAGCGCCTACACTCCTCTGACTGGCAACACCTTCAGGGCCACATCTATGTGCTAACACACACAACACTCTCCTTTCAAGCGCACCCCTTCCAGCCTGAACTCTATTACAAGCCTAACAATCACACCACCACTACTGACCCTGAACCTGAACCTGAGCCTGAGCCTGAGCCTGAACCCGAGCCTACACATGAACTTGCACGGGCAGCCTCTATAGCTCTGGTATCTACAGACGAGGAACCCTCACCCAAACGGAAAAAAAAACCGCACTTCCAGACGCCAGGCCCCCACCTCTCGCAATAAATCCCCCACAACTAAATCTCACTCACCAACACAACCTCAAACTGACAACACTCAATCACATGCAACAACCTTACCCACTCCTAGCAGACCTGTCATTCCTGATGGCCGCAGGATGCGACAGAGTAGGATTTTTGGAGCAGGCTCACCCACCAAGAAACCTACACTGCCTAGACCTACCAAACCCCTCCCCCCCACTAAACGAACCAAGACAGATCATACCACCTTACACCCTGTCTTTCAGCAACAAACTATACTTCACACTACTAACACCACCACTGTCAACTGCCGAGGCATAGGATCCTCCTGGGAAATGATCTATGATCACATTCGGACCAACAAAAATGACCTTGTTATTTTAAATGAAACTAAACTCACTTCCAGTAGGAAAAGTATCATGAACATGATTAAAAAAGACATGCCAGACTACCACTTTCACCACAGCAGCAAAACCATCCAACAAGCTACTAACGCTAACAACACTATTACCCACTCAGCTGGTGTCATCACCCTTATTAAGAAAACACTAACTACTCATCCCACTAATCATGAGATTCCTACCGAAATAGCTGGCCACCTCACACACCAAACTATTAACAACACCACACATATCTTGGGTGTCTATATGCCATGCAATGACCCCATCAAACGTGCTGCAATTTACAATCACATCCATTATATTATCTCTAAAAACCCCACTCACCAATACATAGCAGGGGGCGACTGGAACGCTGCCTACTATCCCACAGACAGGAGCAGCACAACCAGTCACCCAGAAGACTACACCCACCAGCAACACTTAAGTAAGTACTTAATTAAACTCCAACCATCTCCACGTCCTCACACTTACTACACTTACACAGACAACCATCCCTATAGCAGCAGGATTGACGATATCATCCTTATCAACTCCCCTCCAGGAACTACAGTGACAGAAGTCGTCCACCAGATGGGAGACACTTTGGACCACATGGCCTTGGAACACCACGTCACTTCTGCCCTCTTCCCCCCTCCCAATCTTGACATTCCCCCTACTGACCCAACTCCCCAACTACAGCTTCCACTTAAGCAACAAGACATGGCTAAGGCCAGAGAAGCAATCTCCCACCAATTCCTTCGCCAATTTCAGCACAGCCATACCAACATAGAAGCAGCATGGACTCTCGCACAAGCCCTCCTGGGAGAGGACAAAACACCCTCACACATCCAATCCATCAGGCAGGAACTCAAGACCTCCATCCCAGAAGACCTCAACAGCATGACTGAACATCTTATGATAACCTTACACCAAGCTCTCACCATTATGACTAACACATGCCCCACCAAACCTACCATTCCAGGTATCTTCCTCCCCCGGCAAATTGCTAAATCATTTAGGAAAATTAACTACCACATTAAACATATTAAATGATTGCGCACAGCCTCCAACTATCTTAACCAGCAAGGCTATGATGAACTTCGAATCAAACCTTTCACAACTCAAACTTACACCTCCTACACCAAAACTCAAATCCAGCACCACCTTCAGAACCTGCTTCGATCTGACTACCGTTTATCTTTAACTGAGGACATCCACAACAGCACTGCAGAACAACGTACCATGCAGGCAGCACTCAAGGAGGAACGGGTAACCTCATCTATCAAGAAGTTTCGGCGTCGTCTCAGCACCCAGGCAAGGCAAACACACAGATACATTTTCTCCCCTGAAGACCACAAACACACTCCCACTGCCTTGCTGGACACGAAAACCCACACACTTAGCACTAGCACCCAAGGCCTCCTGGACATTATGACCAGACACATGGAAACACTCATGTCACCACAACCCCCCCCTATCTCAGCCAACTACACTGAGCACACCACTCCCCCCCCATGGGTCCACCAAATTGACAAATGCCACCTGGAAACCCAGCTAACTCCATCCAACACACAGCTTCTCCCTACACTTACCTTTCCTCCTCTACCACTTTTACTGACTGCATCCGCAAGCTTGCCACCAATAAAGCAACTGGACCAGATGGCATCCCCAACGAGCTCATCCTCTGCCTCCCAACTGAAATGCATCAAATCATCCACAAACTCATGCAACTTGCATGGATTCTAGGGGAAACCCCGGACTGCTGGAAAATCTCTCACACAGTTATGCTCTATAAGAAATCAGACCCGTGTCTCCCACAAAATTACAGACCGATAGGACTCAACAATGCAGTGGCCAAGCTATGGACCTCCTTGGTCACAAACACTCTCACAACTTACTCTGAAACTAACCATATTCTCAGTGCCTGCCAGGAAGGCTTTCGAAAGGACAAGAGCACTTCCCGACAACTTCTCAACCTTCTCCACAATATAGAGGACGCTGCCCTCTTTCATCAAGATCTTTTTGCTGCCTACTTCGACTTTAGCTCAGCCTTCAACATGATTGATCACCAGAAATTACTGTGCATTATGCACAATCTTGGTTAAACACATGACACAATAGACACAATTAAGGGCATTTACACTAACTCAACCACCCATATCCTTCTCAACAACACGCCTGGCTCTCCTATCTCCATCACCAGAGGCACCATACAGGGAGACACCCTGTCCCCTCTCCTCTTCATTATCTTTCTAGAACCCCTCCACAGATGGCTCCGCTCTGGAGGGCGGGGTTACAGAGCAGCGTCCCTACCTGCCGCAACAGCTGATGAGCATCACACTAGTAGCTTGGGCTACGCTGACGACACTGCCGTCCTCACTAGTACCGCGGAGGATCTTCGAATCCAGTGTGGTAAGGTTCAACAATTTAGTGTCTGGTCTGGCATCCCACTCAATGCCACTAAATGTGTGGTCAGTGGCATTCTCCACAAATCCCACCCCTCCCATCCTACCCACAACAACACCTTTAAACAACGCCTAAACAAAATACCTCTGGGTGACTCTTATGCAACATACCAACCTCCTGACATGGCCTACAAATACCTTGGGGTCCACATCTCTCTCACTCTTAATTGGAAAACTCAACTACACGCCACCATAGCAACCATTCATTCTAAAGGACTGAGTATTCTAACCAAGGCCAAACCCAGAGCAACTCCAGATCAATGTGTCCGCATTATCACACAATGTATACGTGCAGCTATTAAATATCCCATGATAGTAGCCCCCTTCTCACTCACTGACATCCACGTCATTGATAGAGCAGTTCTCAAAACGGTCAAACTCTGCTGCACACTTCCCAGATCCTTTCCCACTAGAGCCCTTCAACTTCCTAAAACAGAGGCAGGTCTCGGAGTTCCCTCCCTACTTACAGAGTACACTCAAATCACGGCTTCAGCCCTTACACAAGCCATGAACGATCAGGGCCATCTTGGCATTCTCACCAGAGCCCTTCTTAATAAAACTACTGCCACTATGACTACACTCAACCCTCTCTCTCTTTCCTCTAAACAGTTAACACACATGTCTCTAGCCCGTCAACTTGATATCCTTAGCCAATCCAGCATCAAACTCACTTGGAATGACACAGAACTTCTGGACAAACTTAACATCCACCCCCTACCTTCTCCTCCTCATGCCATACCTATCAAACTCATGACCCCCTTCCACGACTTGAATATTTATACCTACCATGACCTGGTCACACCTACGGGAACCCACCTCATCAGCACTACTGATTTCCCCCTTATTACTTCCTCCAAGATAACCAAACATCACAGACGCTCTCTTAACCTTCTCACAGCCCACCTAACTCTGGCTAAATTCGACTACCCCCTCACCCACACCGAACCCCTCCCGCTCATGCACCGCCAGCTCGCAGCCGAATACGCAGTCACACCTAACACTACTGACATTATCAAACTCCCACCCACCACTGACTTTATTGCCACCCCTACCCAACGCTACTACTCCTCCACCCCTCTAACTGACGCAGACTACGGGGCGGATTCCCTTGGGGACATCGAAGGGAACCAATGGTGGGCATGGCCTACGACAACTGCCGACAGCTACGCGCAGCGTGCATGGGGCTGCAACAGTAAAGACGAAACCTGGGCGGCCCGCCACTACCTGTGTAAATCCTGGATTCACCATAGCACCTCAACGCGATTTTTCCGCCACTACGCCATAACTAAAACTTCCCACCCTGACAGGACCCCGCGAGGCTATGCTCTACCCAACGGCCAACGCTCCTGCACCGCCAACTCGCTTACTCCATCTCACCTATGGCTCCCAATACAAAGCTCTCTATATTACTAGCTGGCGCAGCAAACGCTCCCTAGACACCGGCAACTCTACCAGTACTACTGTTGCCCACGTTCAGTGGGCTCCCACAACCATGCACAATGACCACATCCATTCCTACACTCAAGCTGGATATAGCATCCACTACAGCAAACCAGTCACTTCCACCATTTCTATCATCCACTGGAAACCGCAATCTCACCTCATCTCTCACCTCTGCGAAATGCTGGGGCAACAAGCCTATGACCAACTCGTCCACACCTTCAAGTCAGCCCCTTTCACCACCACTTGTCAAAATCTGAGGAAAGACTCCCACCTTACCAACCCTCAGCAGCAAGGCCAATGGACCACCACCCCAGGCTTCCAAGCTGACAACCACGCCCTTGTCCACAAATTGCTGCATGTGGATACACAAGACAGACACCCAGACTGGGACATCCAACCACCCCTCTCCTACATTATCCAAACAGGCATCCTCACCAACAAGGATGGACAGGACACCCACACACACAAACATCTCTCTTATCTCTACACCCCCACAGGGAAATGTATTGGGCACACCCCCAACAACAGACTTACCTCCCTCCAGCAGAATTATGTGCACTTCAAAACTACTTACCCTACCAAATGGCAACAACTAACCCAGGGAGGAACCTACCATACAGACCTAGCTGCTCTCTTCACTAGGTACAGAGCTACCCCTGCTTCTACCAACATTCTCTCTCCTGTCCTCCACCAAGCCATAGCAAAGCTAGGTATCACCCACCACCGAACTTCTACTCCTCTCAGCTATGATCAGAGCCTTCTCAGCTACTCCTCTCCTCACCCAGCTGACCAGCTCTTTGGGTCCAACGAGGACCCCTTCCACACTGTCTGGACTAGGGGCTCCCTAGTGGACATCCCTAGCTCAGTCACCCTGGCACACCAAGCACTCAGGTGGGCCTTAGCCAGTACAGATTATGCTGAGACTTCCATTAGTCAGCCCCCCACATGCACTGTCATGCTCATCCCTGACACTTGCTATGCTCCCTACAACAAACTTCTCCACCACCCCTGGGTCCGCTACATTGACTCCAGGCCCCACTCTGAACTTTATGATACCTCTGACACCTGGTTGGGCAGTAAACTCCACACCCTCCCATCAACCCAAAAGTTACACCTCATCCTTATCTGCAGTCCCCAAAGTCAACTTACCTACTTTCCCAATTTTCAAGCCTTTATCCAGCTTTGGCACGACCACATGCACAGCCTCTCCCCCCACTGGGAGCCCACCACTATTACCCCACCTGACACCCTCACCTCCTCTGACACGCAGATCACTTACCCTAGAAAACTCAGATCACTCACCTCAAAACCTTGGCACACTCCACACCGCGAGCACCCTCAACCTCTTACTCCTCCCACTACTCATCCATGCACATACCCAGCTATCCTCTCTGCAGGCCTCCAGGTCTACACAGATGGCAGCCTGATCAAAGGTAACTCGGCCTCCCCTAGTAAAATAGGGGCTGCAGTTTATGTCCCCATTGCAGGGATGAGCTACACCATCAACCCAGGTGGGCGGGGGGCCACCAGGACTAACAACAGAGCAGAACTAGTGGCAATTCACCAAGCCATTATTAACATTCCATACGATACTAACCTCCCCCTCCACACTGACAGTCTCTGTTCACTTCAACTCATTAAAAAAATGATCCATGATCCCACCACAGCCACACGCTCCCTACATGCTGAGCTGCTACATTCAATCCAATCTCACCTTATTCAACGAATTGTACATGGCTCACACACCACCCTTTGCAAAGTACGCTCCCTCACAGGCATTCTTGGAAATGACCGGGCTGACAGCCTAGCGCGTAAGGCCGCAGATGACCCTGCCTCCAGCAGATATACTGATAACACTGGGGAAATCCCCAGACACAATGTTTACTGGCCCACTGTCCAACCTCCTCGCACACCCATGGGAGATATCCCCCCACGCATTCTAGCACCTAACCTCACACAAGGCATCAGCTCCAACCTACCCACTAGCTGCCACCTTGGCCAACACCCGCTTAAAGGGATTTATGCAACCACCTGGGCCGATAACACTCCTCACCAACTTCCTCATGCAAGTAATAAATTTTGGTCCTCTACCCTTATCCAACATAAAACTAAATTCCACATCCTTAAAGCCCGCTGGGGTCGACTGTGGAATCGTAAACTTGCATATCGGTGGAAACTTCCTTATATTAACAACACCCACCCGCCCACAAACCCTCTATGCCCCATATGCCGCATCTGTGAGGACGGAGCGGGCCACATTCTGGCGGGCTGCTCACACCAGACTTTCAAGGGGCTCTATATCAAGAGACATGACGCCGCAGTGCGACTCATCCACAAGGCCATCTGCACTGGCGACCTGGGCTCACGCAGAATGATTATGGACGCTGGCAAGGAAGAGGACCTCCCCAGGGGGGTCCTAGGCAAACGCCTCCCTGACTGGCTACGCCCTTCCTCTATTACACAAGAGGCCTGGAGGAGAATGAGACCTGACCTTGCCATCCTACCTGACATAGACTCTCCTACCGTCCTAAGAGATAAAGAAATTTGGCTCCTTGAGCTTGGCTATTGCTCTGATACCAACCATGCTACCAAGTTTATCACTAAACATGCCCAGCATGCTAGACTAGTGGATGGCCTCCAATCGGCTGGATATCTTGTTCACTACGTATTTATCACAATTGGAACAACGGGTACTATCCCAACCTCCTTTTTGACTTCTATGGCTACACTTTGACTTAACAGATTGTGTGCCCTTCGACTGGCAGACACAGTCCACTCTCACTCTATTTCTAGCTTTCAAAGTATTTTACAGTGCAGACGCTTTATGGAGACCCAACAGGGTAATTTCCCTGGTTCTCCTTGTTAAAGTTTGCCCACCAGGGGCTTATTCAGACTCCCTGACAAGGAGACTATTTTATGGTGACTACTGCTAGCTCCGGCTTACGCAGTGGTGTCCTTAACTTCACGTCCTGAGAGTGGCTCATTACTCGGATGTAACAATTTCAATTTCAATTGCGGCAGTACTCGTAACCCGTGTTCTAGCCAGCTTCCTGTCGCGTAACCCCGGTGTACAACTTCGTGTTTCCGATTGTCCCTGAAATCTGAGTTATGGGGAAATGTGGGTTATGTCCGGTTATGTGATCGTTAAATCAGTTGTTCGACCGCGTGGAAGCGTTTGAATATTTATTCGACAGATGTCCCAGAAGCTTCTTCATTCCGAATATAGGAAGAGACGCCATTATGAGCTGGAAATGCAGAGAGATCTGTACCAGTTGCGTTGCTCGTTGGTAGGGTGCTCGTTGATGCCCCCATGCTGCCTCTACTAGAAAAACAAACCTTGACCTGACGAATCCATGGCGGTGAGCGTCAGAGATTCTGAGAAATTGAAGGGATCGCGCGTGACTGCGATCTACAAGATTGCAGCGCTCGCGCTCATCTCCACATTATGGCCGCAAGTGACCGCTGCGGCGGTCAAAGTGCCAGCGTGGAACCAAGGTGGATCGGGTTTACGCTTAGGGTGTGTTTCCAGTGGGGCAGGGGCTGGTTTCTCGCGGACGTCAAATTGTCCATGTTCTGAAAGCCTCAAACCTCATCGAGAGAATCCTGGAGAGAATACTTGGTGCTCGCCGGTGCTCGCCGGGCTGGACTTCAGCGGATCCTACGTGGACTTGAGCAGAATTGAAAAACTTCAGCGGGAGGGTCAGGGCTCCCGCTGAAGTTTTGCATTCCGCTGAAGTCCATGTAGGATCCGCTGAAGTCCACGTCGGCCTTCAGCGGTCAAAAAAGCCAGCGTGGACTTCAGCGGGACATAGCAAAATGTCTGCGGAACCCCACTGGAAACACTTCGTGCCAGCGTGGACTTCAGCGGAACTTCAACGGTGACCGAAACCCCCACTGGAAACACACCCTTAACCGTGGGGGGGGGGCTAGGGGGGGGGGCTGCACCACAGCCAAAACCCCTACACGGGGATAGCTGAACGGAGGGACGAGACAATCCTCTCCGCTCTAAATTTTATGTAGGATGAATATTTATGTGTATATCAAGCTCTGACTATGCTCAAAAGTTCGGAGAGGATTGTCCCAAGCCCTCATCTAGGCCCCCAAACATGGACAAAAAAGGGGGGCACTTTTGTTTTGCAGGAAAAATGTTTTTTATTTTTTTACAAAATTCGGTCGACAATTCGACTCAGAATTGGAAATGGATTAAAACAATTTTTTACTAACTGTGGGAGGTCCTAATGGCCTAGAAATTAGCCCAAAATGGGCTTTAAATGCAGGATGTGGCATTTAAAGTGCCTTGAACATCTCCTAGACAGCTTTTTATTACATGTTACTGAGCTGTGAGCCCATTGAGGTATTACCACAATGGCCCTACAAGTCCTAAACATGGTTTGTGAGGTATGAATAAGATTTTTGGCTCTAAATGGCCCAAAATGGCGTATATGGACTCACAACACAGTTTTTTGCCTCTAGGATGCAGAGATCAAACTTGAAACTGTTTTTACTGCGTATTAATGAAATATATCCCTAATTAGTAGATTTGTGGACACACATTTACAAAAATCCCCTTTGATTTTCACATATAGCGGTCGTCTGCATTCCCTCATAAACACAGCAAAAAGCTATAAGCCGCATCTATTTTGCGACCAGCTCCTCGGCCACTTGGCAGACCAATGCCCCATAAATATATTAATACCATGTGATGCTTATTGAGGGCGTTTACTACAAATGGGGCGCACTGTACACTGATTTCATGCTTTTAGACACCCATGTTGCCCACCAAAATCAAGCTACACAGTTTGGGACAGGACTGCTTTTTGAAGGCCTGTATACCTCCGTTAGGTGCCCCCCAAAACGCTGTCCAAAAATTGGACCGATCGGGTCATGCAGTTTTGAGATACAACAGGCAAACCAGTACAGTCAAAAGTACGAACACATATGCTACAGGGCCAGATGGGCTCGCGCTTAGGTCCAAAGTTGGCAGTTGTGGTACAAGGTCGATTCCTAGCCCACGAACTCGGCGAAACAGGTCCTGACGGTGGATCGCTATGCTTCAGATAGGCCTTATGGATAGTTGCAGCGCGAAATTAGGCCGCGCATCACTACGAATTCCATCGCAAGAGGGGATTCGTACTTTTTTCAAGTACTGGGTCTTCGTCTCCTAGAAGTGGCAAGCGGCTAGCAGCCACCAGAATAACTTAATATAACGTGTTTAGATAATTGCGCGCCATGGAGCTCCTCGAAGCGCGCAGTGGAGCTCCAAGTCGAACTCTGTTTTTAGGCCGCCCTAGGACCCAACACGTCCAGTGAGAAAACTTGCGATCGATAGGAGAATTGAATCCATTTCATGCTTAAGGGGTTCAAATTACAATTATGTGCGCGTTTAGATAGATGCGATCGATGCGCATACGTGACCTCAGCATAGTCACGGGTTTTCGAGACGTGCCGTGCCCTAGCCCCCCCCTAGGGGGGGGGGGGGGGGGGGCACGGGGGGGGGGGGGGCACGGTTCAAGGCAACCCCGATCCGCCCCGGCACGTCATCAAATTTTGCCGGAAACTGGTGTACAAGTCGGTTGAGCGAAGTATAGGTTTAAGAGTGTTTCCGATTGTAATCGGGGTTACCCCCGCGTAACCCGGCGTAACCCTCAATTGGAAACAGGCTGTAAGCCGACCAGTTCCCGACGACTTAGCAGTTGGAAGCTCAAGCAGCAGGAATCCGCGTTTGCTTACAGCAACGGATGAATAGAGAGGTCAAGGTCCAGGCCCGGGCTGAGGCCGAGGCCAGGGCTGAGGACGAGGCTAGAGCAGCCCAGGCCAAATCGCCCACAACTCGAGCCGAGGCGCCTTCCGCACCCGAGCCCTTGACGACAACTTGCAACATCTGCAATGCCGTGGTCCAGTGCCCTCCCAGCAACAAGGCAAGCCTAAAATAGCACCAGGCCAGCAAGCAGTGCATGGCAGCCAAGGCGTCCAAGTCTGGCATTTTCCCCCTCTCCAAGTGCTTCAAGCCACTGTCTGGAGTTCGACTCGGCATGAAGCTCAAGCCCAAGCAAGTGGATGCTAGGTACAAAGACCTGCTCTTGACGGTCAAGCAACAACAACCCGAGTCAGCTGTTGGAGGCTCAAACAACCGGAAGCCCGAGACAGCCTCATTGTTTTGGAGCAAAGTGCTGAAGTCAAGAGCTTTGGATGGTCTACAAGACATGCAGCAAATTTAGCATAGCCTAGCCACAAGCGCCAAGGATCAAGCTAGACAAATAGCTTACTTTATGCGGGTGTCGGGTGGATGGAGGGGTGTTTCACTGCCTGAGCCCCCTTTGGACCCACACCGGTGTATCTAAGGAGACTCCTCTAGCAGTCTAGCCTGCATGTAGCTGATGTTATTTAGGAACTACACTTCGAACACTGCTGGGCGTGGCTGGTGGTGGTTCAGGCCTGCAGGGATCGCTTATGCGCAAGCCAAACCACGTTTTTAAGATGACTTCCTGATAAAGCTTAAGGTAAGGGTCAGTATGCACCTAACTTTCATGGCCTAATTATGATTGGTGAGGAAGATATTGACCTTTTAAGCCAATAGGGGGGGTAAGGGCAAACAAAAAAACTTCATAGCATGGGTGTCTAAAAAAAACTTCTTGAACACCCCCTGGTTAACTTGTATTTATGTTGCAGTATAGGTCCCCCCCCCAGGCCCCCCGCGGTGCCCCCGCTGTCCGTTTGTCAGCCCCGCAAACCCGCACCCGCGCCCCCCCCCCCCCCCCCCCCCCCCCCCCCCCCCTATGGGGGGGGCTGCACCACAGCCAACCCCCTGATACGGGGATGGCCGGGAGGAGGGTACATCCACTGCTCTCGACTCTAAATTTCATGTAGGATGAATATTTACATGTATATCAAGCTCTGACTATGCTGAAAAGTTTCGAGAGGAGTGGACCAAACCCTCATCTAGGCCCCCAAACATGGACATAAAAAGGGGCCCACTTTTTTCACCTTTTTCCACTTTTTTTTTTAACGAAGTTCGGTCGACAATCCGACTCAGAATTGGAAACATAGAACAAAAACGTTTTGCCAACTGTAGGAGGCCCAAATGGCCTAGAAAATGCCCCAAAATGGGCTTGTAATGCAGGTTGTGGCCTTCAAGGTGGCTTGGACATATCTTCGGCAACTTTTGTATTGCATACTAATGATATATTTAATATATCATTAATATGCAATAATGATATATTAAATATATAGGTATTATCACAATGGCCCTATAGAGTCTCAACATGGTTTTGGGGGTATGAAGAAGGTTTCTGGCCCTACATGGCACGCATAGAACATAACAGGCCCTGTATGCAGTTTTCGGCATCCACGACGCTTCGATCACACCTGCGACAGTATTATTGTCAAGAAAATCACTAAAATAAGGCCCACATGAGGGTATAGATTTTAGGGCCAAAATAATAAAAAAAAACTCCTTGTGGTAGTCCCCCACATAAAAATTGAAAATACTAACGCCACGGGGAGTGAGGTTGAAGGACCCTTAAGTGTGCACTAGGGAATGGTGACTAGGATGGGTTTTGGTTTTGCAGACCTCTACTGCGCTGCAGCTTGGACTTCAGCGCGCCATCAAGGAGGGGAGTTCTCTTCCTTTTCCAAAGCGGCAGATCTGAAATTTGGGGACCTGACAAGGGCTTTAACCGCATACCTATCATGTGGATGGATAATACTGAACTAACCAGCCTGATCTCGATTTGTCTACCGCTTGTTCACATGATAAGAGCGGACAGAGGGGTCTCTCTTCATCCCTAGCACGTTCATCGCCTTGTCCTTGGCAGAAGCCAAGTACTTGGCAAACGCCTCGCCGCTGGGCTGAGTTACAAACTCGCCATCATTCCATGCCATGTCGTTCAACTTGGCAGCTTCATGGTGGGAGTATTGTACCTTGCTGCTTTTAGGCATGGCGATGCCTAGCTGGCCAGCTAGACGGCGTAGAATATATTGGAAATCTGCATGCTCCAAGAACCTCATGATCATGTCGACGGATGGCTTGTATCCACAACCGTTCACCACCAAACTGGACTCGGTCTCAAGGTCATCTGTAGATGCGGCCCGTTCCACAAACAATCTAGCTGCAGAGGGATGATTCTTCATGCTTTGCATGTGAGCCTCTATGTTCGCCATTGACTTGAAGCCCCTGGTCATACAAGAAGGCCTCGACAATGGGCACATTTTGGGAGTCAGCACTCTTTGAAAGAGCCGCTGCCAAGTACCGAAGCGATGGAGACTCATGGATTGTATCCAATATGTGTCGCAAGCTTAGCTACTCAGGCAGCTCACCATCGTCACCACACTGTGCTCGTAATTGGGAGACACAGTTCTTTGACTTGTGGGCGTAATCCTCATGGTCAACCAATAGATGACCAGTCAAACATGACACCTCAGCCTGATAGGTGTTGTTAAAAAAATCACACCCTTGGGAGAGGATCTGCATGCGCTTGGAGTCAAACGCAATCTGTGCCATGACATTAGCCATGTCCTTATGTGAAACCCCATGGTGTTGGCTAGCATGCACCAACCGAAACGCGAGCAATGCAGAAGTGGTAGAGGGTGGATTATTGCCAAAGATGTTTTCTTTGCAAAACTTTGCCCAAGCCTTAGGATCTTCAGGATACATGTTAGCAGTGAGTCCTTCAAAGGTGGACTGCTTTGTTGTTATCTTGGCGACCTGCTTTTGTACAAGGTCAACCACGTACAACATCTGCCCTGGGGTCACTTCACCTGTTAGGTACTTTGTCATCGCTTCCTCGTAACTTTCCATGGCTTCCGCAGTATTTTCTTCAGGACGGCTTGGAGGTGCCCGAGCCTGAACAGATGATAGCATGCTATGACCAGAAGTTGTCTGAGAGACAGTGGGTGGCAGGATGGACAGTGAGAGCACCTCCTCAACCCGAATTGATAGAAGACCCGTTGCCAAGGCTTTCCTCTCCAGGCTACGATGCTTTGCCCCACATATGCAACATGCATCTTCGTTGGAGGGATTCAGATTTGGTACCGAGTCGGAGGCTTCCATGGCGCATGGGGTGTCAACACTAAACACTGTCTCGTCTTGCTGCCTGGTTTTTGCTTAATTACTAGTAGTCCTCCCAATCCAGGGCTGATACTGCTATCTGCGTGCAAAGATTGCTGGTTGGTAGCCTCCTAACTCCACATAAACACATATTTCATGCAATGAGTGCATGAAGAGATCAAAACCTGCATCTTAACATAGCCATATGGGCTCACCCCCAGGTCCAAGGTTGGCAGTTGTGGTACAAGGTCGCCCCCTGGCCCGCGAACTTGGCGAAACAGGTCCTTACAGTGAACCACCCTACTCCAGATATGCCAAATGGATAGTTGCAGCGCAAAATTAGGCCTCGCATCACTACGAATTCCACCGCAAGAGGGGATTCGTACTTTTCCCAAGTACTGGATCTTCGTCTCCTAGCAGTGGCAAGCGGCTAGCAACTATCATAATGACTTACTATGACGCGTGCAAATAATTGCGCGCCATGGAGCTCCTCGAAGCGCGCAGTGGAGCTCCTTGCCGAAGTCTGTTTTCAGGCCCCCCTAGGGCCCAACACGTTCAGAGAGCAAACTTGCGATCGATAGGAGAATTGAATCCATTTTGTGCATAAGATGTCCAATTAACAGTTATGTGCGCGTTTAGATTGATGCGCATAAGTGACCTCAGCATAGTCACGGGTTTTCGAGACGGGCCGTGCCCTAGCCATCCCCATGCCCCCCCCCCCCCCCCCCCCCCCCCCGAGACGAAGCCTGACACGCCAGCCAACGGTCTCGTTACTAACTCGCTTGCGTTGCCACCTGTCGCTGTCGCTCCGATGCGAACACTCCCCGCCAAGTTGTAGCGCCGCTTGCGACGCTGCATAGAACTTGTCAGATCTGGACTCAGGGATTTTACGCCTTTGTACGTTGGAGTAGATCGTGTAAACTGCACATCTTGGTTTTGATCTACACCTGGCGCGTTGTGGCAGTATTGACGTTTCAATCTTTCTTTCTCTGCAAACCTTGGGTGGCTGGATTTCAATTTGTGTGCACATAACCGAGGCTTTGCTGCTCCACTGCACTGCAGCCGAATTTCCTCCGCCTCGTTTCCACTCGAGCAGCCATGGAGCATTGGGTGATGGTGGAGGGAGCGGCGTTCCTGCTCATCGCGTTCATTCTCATCGCTTTGATCTCGGTCCGCTTCGATGTCGATTTTCTCAGCCTTTTCCGAAGATCCAAGACAAGTAAGCATACTAGATGGTGCCATTACTTGTGGCAGTGCAACTTTAGCACGAGGCGTTACCACATCTCTTAAATATTCTGAGACGCACACATGAATACAGGCTTAGTCCATTCTCCCTTCACCTGGTACACTCCAGTAAGTCCACCTGGACTCTGTCAGGCCGCGGGCACACTTGGAGTCCAATAGTGCACAAGAAAAGCAATGCCCTGGACTAGATCATACATTTGAAGAGGCTGGACAAACAAGGTTAGGATTGCAAGTAATCCTAACAAAGCAGAGTGATGCCTGATTTGGCTACCCCTGGACTGGATCATACATTTGAGTACCGGTAGGCAGGACACACAAGGTTAGCATTGCAAGTAAGCCTAACAAAGCAGAGTGATGCCTAATTTGGCTACCCCTGGACTGTATCATACATTTGAATAGGTCGGACAAACAAGGTTAGCATTGCAAGTGAGCCTAACAAAGCAGAGCTATGCCTGATTTGGCTACCCCTGGACTGTAGAATACCCCTAGACTGGATCATACGCACACAAGCAGGGTTGTCAATATCGTTCTGGTTCCAAGATTATTGGGTGATATGTTGTACAATACTGTAGGATGTATTGCCATATTGATATATCGCACCACTCGTATCACACTATATATATTGATACATCACACACACTTCATATATACTGTTATATCCACGATATCGTTTTTCAAATATATTGGGCATGTATATTGATGTAATATGCTGTTGGAGGAGTTCCTTGTGTCCCCTGCTCCCCCCCCCCCCACACACCCACCCCTCCACTTACCCCACCCTATGTAACCCATGTAAATATATTGTACAATATATGTATACACCCAGGAGGACGGGAAGAGAAAAACAAATCTAGAAGTGTGTGTTTGTGTGTGTGTGTGTGTGTGTGTGTGGTGGTGGTGGTGGTGGTGGTGGGGGGGGGGTACCTGACCCCATGAAAGTTATTGTAAGTTAGCTCATCTTACATCAAATTATCTCCTCTTTCACATTACATCAGTAAAATCCTGAACTATTGAGTGGAACAAGCTCCTTAGTCGACTTTGTCCTCAACGAACACCAGCTTAGATGGCGCTCAGACTGTATGTTTATGTGTATATTTATGTATTACATTGCTTCTCGAGGCCTCCATGCAGCACCAAACAGCAATATTAGATGCCAGAAGAGCCGCTAGCACAGCCAGCCAGTGTGGAAACCGAGCTCGCCTGAGCGTCGAGGAAAGGAATTTGAATTTGAATGATCTGTCCTCAGGCTACAAGCCACTCAACTCTGTTAGGTTTGAATTTGAATTTGAATGATCTGACCTCAGTCTACAAGCCCCTCTACTCCGTTGGGTTTGAATTTGAATTTGAATTTTCTGAACTTAGGTTACAAGCCCCTCAACTCCCTTGGGTTTGAATTTGAATATGCTTTATCAGACCTCAGGCTACAGTCCCCTCAACTCTGTTGGGCTTCAATTTGAATTTCAATTGTCTGAACTTAGGTTACAAGCCCCTCAACTCTGCCGGGTTTCAATTTGAATTTGAATTATCTGACCTCAGGTTACAAGCCCCTCTACTCTGTTGGGCTTGAATTTGAATTTGAATTATCTGGCCTCAGTTTACAAGCCCAACAACTCTGTTGGGTTTGAATTTGAATTTGAATTGTCTGACCTCAGGCTACAAGCCCCTCAACTCTGCCGGGTTTCAATTTGAATTTGAATTATCTGACCTCAGGTTACAAGCCCCTCTACTCTTTTGGGTTTGAATTTGAATTTGAATTGTCTGACCTCAGGCTACAAGCCCCTCAACTCTGTTAGGTTTGAATTTGAATTTGAATGATCTGACCTTAGGTTACAAGCCCCTCAACTCTGTTGGATTTAAATTTGAATTATCTGACCTCAGGTTACAAGCCGCTCAGCTCCATCGGTAACTGAACTTGAACTTGTCTACATGGTGGCATGGCTCCATCCTGCAATTTGTCTTCTCGCAGCATGGAGTTGAACTTGAACCTGGCTACATGGCTACATGGCTCCAGCCAGCGATTTGTCTTCTCACAGCCTGAAGCTGAACTGGAACTTGGATACATGGCTCCAGCAAGCAATTTGTCTTCTCATAGCCTGGAGCTGAACTTGAACTTGATTGCATGGCTCCACCAAGCGGTTTGCCTTCTCGTCGTATGGAGCTGAACTTCAACCTGGCTACTTGGCTACCTGGCTCCAGCCTGCAATTTGTCTTCTCACAGCCTGGAGCTAAACTTGAAGTTGGTTACATGGCTCCAGCAAGTGATTTGTCCTCTCATAGCCTGGAGCTGAACTTGAACCTGGCTACCTGGCTACTTGGCTCCAGCCAGCGATTTGTCTTCCCGCCGCATGGAGCTGAACTTGAACTTGGTGGCATGGCTCCAGCCAGCAATTTGTGTTCTCGCAGCCTGGAGCTGAAGTTGAGAGCGGAAGTTGCTGGATACCATAGCTTTTATTTTCAAATTTGAAAGTGTTTTTTTCCTAGCTTGATTGTTGTAGGCCTCCTCCAGGGACAGCGTTTTAGTGTTTTCTATAGCTTTTTAAAGCTTTTTGTAGCTTTCTAGGGGCATTCAGGGCAAACAAAAAAAACTTTTTATTTACACTTTACAGCAATATTTTCGCTAAAACGGGGTCAAAACTAGCGATCGCTAGATATATCGGAAAAAGAAATCCCTGCTGGATACCATAGCTTTTCTTTTCAGCTACCAGCAGCAGCTTCTAGGCAGCTCCCCTGGCTTGCTACCCAGCCAAACCTAAAGCAACGTAGTGCATCTGGAAGCTGACAGAATCATCTTTCCAGCACTTTTTAAATCTTGGGGCTTAGCCCAGTGACTGGCTCAGGGAGCTGCCTAGAAGCTGGTGCTCCCAGGAAACTAGAAAGCATACTAAGCGGACAGTGCAAGGGAGCTGCCTGGAAGCTGTTGCACGTAGCCCTAATACAGAAACAGTGAGCAGCTCAGTGAGAAAATTGAAAATTAGTACGCCATGCTACAGGCATGAGATTGAGGGAACCCTCCAGGTGTACATACTTGAGAACAGCTACCATGTTGTGTTTATTTGGTTTCGCAGACCCTCTGCGCCTGAGCTTGGACTACCGCACTACAGCACGGAGGGAAGTTCTCTACCTCTTCCAAGGCGGCAAATCTGAGACTTAGTGAGCCTGGCCAGGGCTCGAACCTCAGACCCGTCTGAGTGTTGACTGGGTAATACTATACCTTCCAACCCAGAGCTCGGAACTTGATAGCTCAGTTAGATAGCATTAGAGTTTTTATTTTCAGCTATGATCAGTAGCTTCTAGGCAGCTCCTTGAGCCAGCGACTTCGCTATACCCACGTACTTCAGCAATTCTGGACAGCGGATTGTGTCAGCATCAAGGTGCACTAGGTCGCATTCGGCTTGTCAGGGAAGCTGCCTAGCAGCTGCTACTCGTAGCTGAAAGTATACGCCCATTAACAGGCAGCTCCCCTGACTGGCTATTCAGCCTAACCTTACACGACCTAGTGCAATTTGAAGATGACACCAGGGCACTACATGACGCGCGGTTGCGCGCTATTGCACGCTAGCGTTGCTGCTAAAGAGCTACTAGACTTCCGCAGCTAGATGCCTACTGGATTGTAGCTAAGTAGTTACTGGACTCCCGCAGCTAAATACCTACTGGACTGTAGCTAAGTTGCTGCTGGGCTCCTTTAGTTAAATAACTACTGGAATCCTGTAGCTAAGTAGCAACTGGGCTCCAGTAGCTAAATACCTACTGGAATCCTGTAGCAAAGTAGCTATCTATCTGCTGGACTCCTCTGCCTCTGTGCCGCACATTCTTGGAATTGTTCACGTTCAGGATCAGTTGTGTTACGTGGCCTATCAGCCGTCAAGCTGCTCCGTCTATAGACAGTGAGGGCAAACAACTGGCAGAGTCAACACGGGAATTGTAATTAAACACTACTACAACACTCCTGAGTACCAGTACATATATAGTAATATAATGCAATCCTATGGCTCGAGATAGTTTAACAAAATATACCAGTTTACTCATCGAAATACCGGCCAAACCAGTCTACTCATCGAGATGCCGGTCAAACCAATATACTCATCGAAATACCGGCCAAACCAGTATACTCATCGAGATGCCAGTCAAACCAATATAATCATCGAAATACCGGATAAACCAGTCTGCTCATCGAGGTATACTTAATCCAGTGATCCGCTCCAATATGTTAATTATTGCATAATTGAAACACAGTGGCAACTCCTGGCGGCCTCCCACGCCCGAGTTTGAACATACACCAAACAAACACAATCACTTGGGCTGAGTCATATGTCCTAGTGGTACACAGTCAAACATCATACACCAGCTAACCAATTACCAACTAATCACCCACGAAAAACAACCCAACTAACCAGCCACCAACTAACCAACCACATCTGGAGTCCACATCAAATCCTGAAAATGAATGATTTGTCAGACAGACAGACAGACAGGAGTACGTTACATATCTCAGCAAAACAATGCCGGGACAGGACAGAGCCGGAAAGGGAGGCTGGGATGCGGACGGCATCCGTGACTCAGACCACGGAAGGAATCAGCATCGAAGGATAAAACTCGTCATCTAGAAACAAGAAGCAAGCTCCCTCACAAAGCTATACAAAAAGAAAATAAGAAATCAAAAAGAAGGAAGTATAATAATATCATTGTAATACGATAAAAAAAAGCATAACATGTGAGAGAGAGAAAGTGGGTTCGTTAAATAAACTTAGCAAATCACTGCCGAGACTGGACAGCAGCACAGCCTGCCAACCATCAAATTTTATAACACGGAAGCACGAGGGTTTTGAAGGCACCCCGACAAACCTGAAAAAAACTAGGTCAAGTAAAAAAAGGAAACAAACTAGAGGCGGAAAGGAGAGCGGAAAGGGGAGGGATGCAAAGGTATGCAATCCAGAACACCAAGCCCACCAACCACAAGAGAGGAAGGCCGAACCAAAAGAACTAAAAACCACCCAAGGGAGAGAGAGAGGGTTTCACCCAAGGACATTCGCTATGAGCACCTTAATATGCAGCGAACATGTTGCAAGAATAAATATTACAGTGGCCCCTTGCCCTGGCAGTGGAAACACCACCGCCCTCGAAAGATTTTGCGATCATTTTGGAAAACCAGATTTCTATGGTTAATATTTGTTAACATTGTGTCACCATACAAAGAACCATGATTAGTGGGAGGTCCCAAGTTCAACTCTCGGAGGGAGCACATGTGCCCCTATAGCTCAGTTGGTTAGTAGACCCATTTAGTATGAACTTTTTGTCTGTCTTAACGGTCCCACAGACTCGTGGATACAATCCACCAAGGGTATTTTTTACTCAATTGTTTTCTTGGGGGTCGAACTCTCTCCGAACCGCACTACCTTACGTGACGGGCCAACTCAGTTTTATAATTTCAGTGAAAGGAACTGAAAGGAAACCATTTTTTGTGCACAACATATTTTTGTGCAGCGCTCTATCCAGCTCCAGGGTAGTGCATGACGCAGCGTCCTGCGTCGCAGGACGCAACATGGGAAGGGTCCGTTGCGTCCCAGACGCAGGTTCAGGGTGTTGGTTGCGTCTCACCCAGCATTTGATTGGCCCACATCCACTCCATTTCCGTGGGCTGCGGGTTCTGTCGATAACAGGACGCAGCCTCAGAATTTGATCGCGTCCCAGGACGCAACCAACCGAATTGGGTGCGTCCCAGGATGCAACCCCTGGGGTCCGTTTGAAGTACCCGGGCTCCATCCTTCAACTATCACTTCAGAATATAGGTTTCAACGCCGCCTAACCCCCTCTGCGCGATCGGTGTGTTGCAGTTCTCGACTTATCGCTTCCTCGTGGCGACTCACATCCCAGAACTACAACTCCTCCTCGCAACCAGGGTGATCAGGTATGCCGCACTCCAAATATACGTTTCAATGGTTTCATGAGCCAAAATCTGCGCCTCATGAGCCCAATAAGATATCATACGTTTCATTGCGCATGGAGGCACAATATTTTGAACAGTTGAATGATGGATTCGGGATGGATGGATGTTTTATTTGTATTATACTAAATGATGCCTTATTACGTGTTTATTCCTGTGCCAAGTCCTACACCCAAGAATAGCGTTCGGACAACTTCATGGACGATTTGTATTTGTTACTGAACGGGTGCTCTAACCAACTGAGCTATAGGAGCGTGTGTGCTCCCTCTAATAGTTGAACTCGGGACCTCCTGCGGACCATAAGTCGATGACACCTTTGTGGTAAAATCACAGCTTACCAACAACATGCTTTGGTTTCTGTTATCGAGTGCATCGTCATGGAACATTGGGACCGTTCAAGACGAACATCATTTTTCAAATTTACAAAACGAAGCCTGACTGGATTGTACGGTGGCGAGCAGCCAAATTGCTGGCTTGAACAATGCAACCAAATTCACGTTGAAGTAGCTTAAAGAGGTGCTTTTATCCACTTAAAAAAAACTAAAACAAGTGGCCCTAACTATGTCGTAAACCCTGGCGTCGGTCCGCTTTGCTCAAGTCGGATGCCACTCTCCCGTATAGCGGAAAAATAGCGTCGCTTGCGACCTGACTTGGACTTGTTCACTCTGTGCCACGAAGTCTTACCCTGACATATTTTCCTTCTGATAATGTTTTTACTACTGAAGACGGCGAGCAGCCAAATTGCTGGCTGAAACTATGCAACCAAGTTCAAGTTTGCCCTCACAGCTAGGCCGGGTTCATTCGAGTAGAATGTCTAGGAACCATCAGCACCACTCAAGAGTCACTTTTTTCTTCTTCTTTGGGCAAAAAGGATTTTCTTTGGGCAAAAAGGAGGTTGCTACTTGCCAGCTTTATTGGCTATTAAAGGAACCCCAAAAGACTCTTGTGTAGCACCCCCAACACACATAGGTACATAAGTGAGCACCTACGCTATATATAGGCTATATAATATAGCACAACTTAACATAGCACACGTGCTCAATTATGCACATTATTCCCTCATAACCTAACCCACTCATCACGTCATCACCTCATTACCTTACCTATACATCACCCTATCACCCCATCACCTCATAATCTAACCCACTCATCACGTCATCCCCTCATTACCTTACCTATTTATCACCCCATCACATCATCACCTCATGGCCTTTCACAATCAGAAGATAGTCTTTTCCTATCTTTCCCTAGCCCAACTTCCTTACGTTACTCTGTGCCACAAAGTGTAACCCTCACAGCTAGGCCCAGTTGATTGAAGTAGCAGCTTCCACCCAGCTCCAATAGCCAGTGTCTGAGTCGAGCAGCTTCCACCCAGCTCCATTCCTCAGTATTTTGGAGTCTTGGCCCTAAGCAAACCTTGTAGGGAAGTGCTGTCGGATTTCTGCCCTCGTGGTGGTTCTCTTGTTATGTCTCCTTGATTCCGCCCCTAACGACCATGGGAGGGAGCTTGTCTGCCGAGGTCAACAGGGGTAGTGGTGAATGTTCGTTTGGTCGTGGGTTGGTATCTCTCACCAAACCTAAGTGCGCCTACTTCGCATATTGTGGGAGGGGCACTGCCAATCAAACTGAATCCTCCGTGTCGCTGGTTTGTGTCGGGAGACCCACCTCCTTTCACAACTAAAAAAATAATTAGCCAGCGTCTGAGTCAAGCAGCTTCCACCCAGCTCGACTAGCCAGCGTCTGAATCGAGCCCCAATATGAAATCTGCATTGGTATGCCTGGCATGCCAGCTTTCAGACACACTAGCTAGATTCAGGTTTGGCCCAAGGGTGGGAGAAAGGACCTGCCTAGAAGCTGCTACGCGTAGCCCCCAAAATAAACAGCGGAGATTTTGCAAATGTTCCACTCTGTGCCACGAAGTCTAACCCTCTCATCACTATGGGTACGCTTACGTGTTTGTGGTCGCTGTCAACCGCCATGGTAGCTCTGTCAAGGTCAAGTAGCAGCTTGTTTTCTACCGCCGTAAGACGGGGCACCCTTAATACCACGCCCCACCAGGCGTTATCATTACTTTAACCCTCACAGCTAGGCGCGTGTTTTTAAAGCTGTGAACAGATTTTCACCCCAGGGGGTGGTTCTCACGACACAAACAGCGACACCGACACCAGCACCGGGTTGTTGAGGAAGTATAGGACTAACAGCACCACTCTAGTGTCACTACCAGAAGAGATTCTTTCCCTAAACGCTTTCTATAACCGGAACCCCCTAAGAAAACCGAGGAACAAAAGAAAACAAGTGGCAAGGCTACGAATTCTAGACACTTAAGTGTCTATAATTAGCAGCCTTGGTGCTTCAAAAATGACTGGCGACGTGCCTGCTTAAAATAACTTATACATCATCTTATATCTTTGAATTCCACACAATGTTCTTCGTCACTCTGTGGCACGAAGTCTCACCTTCACAGCTAGGCCCGGTTTGTTGAAGAAGTAAAGGAACTAACAGCACCACACAAGTGACACTATCAGAAGAGAGTCTTTCCCTATTGGTGGTTGGCCCTAGTGAAAGCAAACAGGCTGGCCCCCTCAACCTCACACTTGGTAAAAAGGTACAGTTTTTATGTATTTCGTCTTCCCTATCTTTCCCTAAACGCTCTCCCTAACTTGATTTCCCTAAGAACAAACCGAGGAACAAACGTAAACAAGTGGCAATGCTACTAATCATAGGCACTTATATACCGTAGACACTCAAGTTTAAATGCCTTAGTGCTTCAAACATGTTTTTTTAGTAAGCACTGGATACGCTTAAGAAGTTAAGCGGGGGCGTAGCCAGTGCATACACAACACACGTATACATCGTACGCGTATACATACGTGTAAACATATACACACGTATACATATGCACATATACACGTATACATATACACATATACACGTATACATCATAGACGTATACATCATAGACGTATACATCATAGACGTATACATATACACATACGCGTATACAAGTACACGTATACATCATAGACGTATACATATACACATACGCGCATACATGTACACGCATACATCATAGACGTATACATATACACATACGCGTATACATGTACACGTGTACATCATCTTATATATTTGAATTCCACCCAATGTTCTTCGTCACTCTGTGCCACGAAGTCTAACCCTCACAGCTAGGCCTGGTTTGTTGAAGTAGCAGCGCAGTAGCATCATCGCAGAAGCTACGTCCATCTGGCGATCCTGATATGGGTTTAGGGTTGCAGGGTTTTAGGGTTTAGGTTATAGAAAAAAGCGTAGCATCATCATTGGAGAAGCTACATCCATCTGGTGATCCTGAGCAGGGGTTTTAGGGTTTTAGGGTTGTAGGCTCTAGGTTATACAAACAAGTCCTATGCAGCGTCGCAAGCGACGCGGAAAATTGGCGGAGTGTGTTGGCAACGGAACGAAAGGTAGCAACGATGGAGCTGACCGAAGTGAGTTAGTTTAGCGACAGTTGGATGACGTGTCAGGCTTCAAGCAATAATGTTTTCGGTCGGACGGATAAATGGGTAACCCTGGGGGCTCCCGCCCCCTTGAAGAGGGGGCCCCGCCAAAAACGTAGCTGCATCATTGCAGAAGATATGTCCATCTGGCGATCCTTACAGGGTTTGAGGGCTGCAGGGTCTAGGTTATACAAACAAGCAGAGCAGCATGATCATCGCAGAAGCTACGTTCATCTGGCGATCCTGGCAGGGGTTTGAGGGTTGTACAGTTTAAGGTGTACAAATAAGAGCATCATCATCATGAGAAATACCCGCACACATGCAATCACACCAACGCCTACCTTCTTGTGGACTCCACGCACTGTCCTGTAGGTGCTGGCTCAGCACATCCACACCGACACCCACACCCACATACTCATCCACCCACACCCACACCCACATACTCATCCACCCACACGCACACCCACATACTCATCCACCCACACCCACACCCACATACTCATCCACCCACACCCACACTGCACAAAAAAAAAAACACAAACAGTACGAATCCACCAACACACAACACACAAACCCACACCCACAAATAATCCACACAAACAAAAAAAAACAGACGCATCCAACAAAACTCAAAACACAAGAACATACAACCCACACACACACAAATAATATACAACAACACCCACAAAAAACAGAAGCAGACAAACAGAACCAAACAACAACAGACGTCATCACCCACCCCACACCAAAGATCAGCACAAAAAACACCTCACAATTACTCATCCACCCACACCCACACCCACATACTCATCCACCCACACCCACACCCACATACTCATCCACCCACACGCACACCCACATACTCATCCACCCACACCCACATACTCACCCACCCACACCCACATCCACACCCACATACTCACCCACCCACACCAACACACACCTACATTTACATCCACAAACACATCAGAGCAGCAGCATCATCGCCGAAGCTCCTTCCATCTGGCGATCGTGGGATGAGTTTTAGGGTCAAGGTTATATAAACAAGAGCAGCAGCAGCAGCAGCATTGCAGAAGTTACGTCCATCTGGCGATCTTGACAGGGGTTATTCAAACAAGTGCATCCCCGTTCAACGAATGGCTCAATGGCTGAGCTCCTTGAATGACAAAGGTGCCGGGTTTGATTCCCTATGGGTGCGCCTTAGTATTCGCGGTTGCTGTCAGCCGCCATGGTAGCTTTGTCCAGGTAAAGTAGCAGCCTGTTCCCTACCGCCGTAAGACAGGGCTCCTTTAATACCACGCCCCACCAGGCGTTATCATTACAATGTTCACAATGTTGGTTCATTGACTTCAATTTACGTGTGGCAGGCACATGCATGCTCTAGCACAGGACTTCTTCAAGGGGGATGGAGCCCCCAGGGTTACCAATTTGTCCGTCCGACAGACCGACCGACCATCCGTCTGACCGAGACGAAGCCTGACACGTCAGCCAACGGTCTCGTAACTAACTCGCTTCCGTTGCCACCTGTTGCTCTGTCGCAAACACTCTCCGCCATTTTTTAGCGTTGCTGGCGACGCTGCATAGAACTTGCACGCTCATCTGACAATCCTGACAGGGGTTATACAAACAAGCACAGCAGCATCATTGCAAAAGCAACTACCCTCTGGCGATCTTAACAGGGGTTATACAAACAAGCACATCGGATCAGTGAATGTGTTACGTCCACAGAGTTGAATTTACGAGCGGCAGGCTCATGCATGCTCTAGCACAGCAAGTCCTGAGTTCAGCCATGCCAGATCAGCTTCAGGCCCAATCCAGCACAAAGGGCCGAGTCTTGAAACTATGGGTTTCATCGCAGGGCCGATTCTGAAAACGATGGGGTTTTATTGCATCATGTAAAATTTGGCAGCTAAAAACAATCCTGGTCCTGACAGGGGTTATACAAACAAGCGCAGCAGCATCATTGCAAAAGCTGCGTCAATCTCGCGATCTTGATAGGGGGTTCAAGGTATGTTGTTACAGTCCAGGGTTTAGGGTTTAGGGTTTAGGGATTAGGATGTTGACAGGGGTTGGATGTATGTTGCTACAGTCCAGGGGTAGACCAAATAGGCTTAAG
Source organism: Chlamydomonas sp. ICE-L (assembly GCA_013435795.1). Taxonomy (NCBI): domain Eukaryota; kingdom Viridiplantae; phylum Chlorophyta; class Chlorophyceae; order Chlamydomonadales; family Chlamydomonadaceae; genus Chlamydomonas; species Chlamydomonas sp. ICE-L. The sequence goes on along the minus strand of JACBWV010000552.1, from coordinate 3,773,138 downwards.
GGACTAGCACATCCGTGACAGGAGGGGCATTATAGAAAAAACACTGATGAACTGAACCACGAACAATCGTTTTACCCATGGGGGCCCTGAGTTTGTGCTCGAGAGATATTATTTATTTCATTCATTAGTACCACTAGGATAGTGTTTTTTCTGCTAAAGCATTTTTCCCGATTTTTATTTATTAAATCACTTCATGACTTTTATTTGTTTAATCACTTCATGATTTTTATTTTTTCAATCAGTTCATGATTTCTATTTATTAAATCAATTCATGATTTTCATTTATTTAATTAGTTCATGATTTTTACTTATTTAATTCTTTCATGATGGTTTGTGGCTAATTATGTACAGGCACATGCAGTGCATGTGCTTCTACACAAATAACCACGAATCACCATGGCAAAGCATATATTAAATGTATACATATTATAGTACAGATACAGATATATCCATAGCTGCTCCATAGGTGCATACGTCTTGGTCAGCTCGAATCACATAGTTTTAGCCGATGGCCTCCAGGACGAAGACAAGTATTTATTGGCATAAAGTTGTCCAACCACATCAGTTCAATATATAAATACTCAAATTTGGATTTGCTAAATTGGTGGGAACCAGGTCAAGTGAAACATGCTCATTGTTTGTTACTATGAGCTTTCCTAGGTTTAATCACCTTTTCGCAAGGAATGACTCATAGTCCATCGCAATCAAAACAAATTCCATTAAAATAAAAGCAGCTAGACCTATAGCTCGCATCTTCCTTAACACGTCATGCGGGTGGCAATGGGTTATGCTGGTGGCAACGCAACACACGCCATGCTGGTGGCAATGGGTTATGCTGGTGGCAACGCAACACACGGTTATGCTGGTGGACAACGCACACACGCCATGCTGGGTGGCAATCGGGTCTATGCCGGTGAGGCAACCGCAACACACGCCATGCTGGTTGGCAATGGGTTATGCTGGTGGCAAAGACAACACACGCATGCTGGTGCATGGTTATGCTGGTGGCAACGCACCACACGCCATGCTGGTGGCCAATGGGTTATGCTGGTGCAACGCCAACAAACGCCATGCTGGTGAAATGGGTTATGCTCGGTGGCAAGCAACACACGCAATGCTGTGGCAATGGGTTATGCTGGTGGCAACGCAACACACGCCATGCTGGTGGCAATGGGTTATGCTGGTGGCAATGGGTTATGCTGGTGGCAACGCAACACACGCCATGCTGGTGGCAATGGGTTATGCTGGTGGCAACGCAACACACGCCATGCTGGTGCCGCAATGGGTTATTGCTGGTGCAACGCAAAACACGCCATGCTGGTGGCAATGGGTTTGCTGAGTGGCAAACGACAACACACGCCATGCTGGTGGCAATGGGTTATGCTGGTGGCAACGCAACACACGCCATGCTGGGCAATGGGTTCTGCGGAGGCAACGGCAACACACGCCCATTTTTTGGCTGGTGGCAATGGGTTATGCTGGTGGCAACGCAACACACGCCATGCTGGTGGCAATGGGTTATGCTGGTGGCAACGCAACACACGCCATGCTGGTGGCAATGGGTTATGCTGGTGGCAACGCAACACACGCCATGCTGGTGGCAATGGGTTATGCTGTTGGCAACGCAACACACGCCATGCTGGTGGCAATGGGTTATGCTGGTGGCAACGCAACACACGCCATGCTGGTGGCAATGGGTTATGCTGGTGGCAACGCAACACACGCCATGCTGGTGGCAATGGGTTATGCTGGTGGAAACGCCAAACACACGCCATGTGGTGGCAATGGGTTATGCTGGTGGCCAACGGCAAACACACGCCATGTGGTGGGCAATGGGTTATGCTGTTGGCAACGCAACACACGCCATGCTGGTGGCAATGGGTTATGCTGGTGGCAACGCAACACACGCCATGCTGGTGGCAATGGGTTATGCTGGTGGCAACGCAACACACGCCATGCTGGTGGCAATGGGTTATGCTGGTGGCAACGCAACACACGCCATGCTGGTGGCAATGGGTTATGCTGGTGGCAACGCAACACACGCCATGCTGGTGGCAATGGGTTATGCTGGTGGCAACGCAACACACGCCATGCTGGTGGCAATGGGTTATGCTGGTGGCAACGCAACACACGCCATGCTGGTGGCAATGGGTTATGCTGGTGGCAACGCAACACACGCCATGCTGGTGGCAATGGGTTATGCTGGTGGCAATGGGTTATGCTGGTGGCAACGCAACACACGCCATGCTGGTGGCAATGGGTTATGCTGGTGGCAACGCAACACACGCCATGCTGGTGGCAATGGGTTATGCTGGTGGCAACGCAACACACGCCATGCTGGTGGCAATGGGTTATGCTGGTGGCAAAGCAACAAACGCCATGCTGGTGGCAATGGGTTATGATGCGGGCAACGCAAACACACGCACATGCTGGTGGCAAAAAATTTGGGGTTATGCTGGTGGCCAACCCAACACACGCCCATGCTGGTGGCACTGGTTATGTGTGGCACGCACACACGCCATGCTGGTGGCAATGGGTTATGCTGTTAGGCCAACGCAACCACACGCCATGCTGCGTGGCAAATGGGTATGCTGGTGGCACGCCAACACACGCCATGCTGGTGGCAATGGTTATGCGGTGGCAACGCAACACACGCCATGCTGGTGCAATGGTTATGTGGTGGCAACGCAAACACACGCCACTGGTGGCAATGGGTTATGCTCCCGCGCTCCGGCCCACGCTCAACACACGCCATGCTGGTGGCAATGGGTTATGCTGGTGGCAACGCAACACACGCCATGCTGGTGGCAATGGGTTATGCTGGTGGCAACGCAACACACGCCATGCTGGTGGCAATGGGTTATGGGAGGTAGTGTACAGGTGGTACGTAGCCACGAATCATCATGTAATAAATATCTAAATAAATAAATAAATAAACAAATAAATAAATATCTAAATAAATAAATAAATAAATATATAAATATAATCCAATCCGCCTAATCTAGAAACATTTATTGATTTCATTTCATTAATTCTTGCTTTTTTCTCCATTGATTTTTCTTCTTTTTTTCATGTACTAAGATGCATTGCCATGATGCTTCGTTACTTTGAAGGTGGAAGCACATGCGAAACATGTGCTTCTATGTAAGTAGCCACGAATCATCATGTAATAAATAAATAAATAAATAAATAAATACATAAATAAATAAATTAACAATTCTGGCATGTGGCCTAGAGATCGAGAATTCTGAGACTTCATAGAATTGTCGGAAATTGAGGAAGAAAAAGTGGAGGTACAAACTACGAACACCGAAGTGTTTTGGAAAACCGAATCCAAATCATCCGCTGAATTGCTATAACTGTTTTTGTACTGTTAATGGAAATTCAGCGGATAATTTGGATTTGGTCTTCTTGTTCTTAGTTCGTACCTCCTCTTTTTCAGGCAAAAATTCCGACAATTCCCAGAAATCCTCAGGCTTCTCGATTCCCATGCCAAAATGTCAGAATTCTCAGGCCGAATTCTCAAGTTTGAGGTACAAACTACGAACGCCCAAGTGTTTCGAAAAACCAAATCATCCGCTGAATTGCTATAACTGTTTTTAACTGTTAATGGCAATTCAACGGATGATTTGGATTTGAGACTTGTTGTAGTTTGTAGTTTGTAGTTCATACCTTCACTTTTCTAGGCCAAATTGTCGACAATTCTCAGAATTCTCAAATCTCAGGCCAGAATGTCAGAATACTCAGGCCAAATTCTCAAGTTCAAGGTACAGACTACGAACTACCAAGTGTTTCGAAAACCCAAATCCAAATAATCCGCTCAATGGCTATAACAGCCACTAATCATAATGAAAGAAATACAAATCAAAAGCATGAAATACAAATGCACGTGTTATTACAGACACAAAAGATAATCATTATGGGACAAAGGCTTCTTAAAACCCTTTCTCAAAAAGCATGAAATAAAAAACACTAGGTATACCAGCCACTAATCATAATGAATAAAATGATAAAAAGCATAAAATAAAAATACATGTGGTCTTGCATACCCGATGCTACGAAATACAAATACACGTGGTCTTGCATACCCTATCCAAGTGCTACTTTCAATTAGCCCCTCCAGTTAATCCAAAAAGTCTCCTTTCTTGTATGACTAGGCCAGTCCTTACAAGGCAAGTTGGAAGGACTGTCCCTTCAGCCTAGTAGCCTAGTACCCCTGGACAGGAACGCACAAACATGACACACGCATACACACATACACACACATACATGACACTTATATACACACTTACACATGCACACAAGCACGTTTTCCCACACACAAGAACACATTTACACACACATGCACACACATGCACATGCACACACATGCACGCACACATACACACGCACTTACACACACACACACGCACTTAAACACATACAAGCACACTTACATGCACACACACACTTCCACACACATGCACACACTTACACACACACACACTAACACACATACATACATACACATGTACAGACATACACAAACACTTGCACACATACAAGCACACAAACACACTTACACACACATGCACACACTAGTTTTTGTTGGGTGCTGTTGACCGACTTCAGGTTTAGCGCTTGCACACACTTACACATGCATACACACACACTTACACACGTACACACCCACTTACAAATGCATACACACACACTAACACACACTTACACTGATCTCCACACACACTTACACATGCATACACACACACTTACACACTTACACACGTACACACACACTTACAAATGCATACACACACACTTACACACATCTCCACACACACTTACACATGCATACACACACACTTACACAAACTTATACACACGTACACACACACTTACAAATGCATACACACACACTTACACACACTTACACTGATCTCCACACACACTTACACATGCATACACACACACTTACACACACTTACGCACATCTCCACACACACTTACACACATATACACACACACTTACAAACTTGACTCACTAGTTTTTGTTTGGTGCTGTTGACAGACTTCAGGTTTAGCGCTGGCACAGATATACACACACACTTACACATGCATACACACACAACTCACTAGTTTTTGTTTGGTGCTGTTGACAGACTTCAGGTTTAGCGCTTGGCGTGCATAAGCTGAAGTCGATGACTCATCTGCAACAGGGTTTAGGGTTTAGGGTTCAGGATTGGGATTTAAATTTGGCACTTGACATGCATAAGTTGATGTTGATGATTCATCTGTAGTAGGGTTTAGGGTTCAGGGTTCAGGGTTGAGGGTTCAGGGTTCAGGGTTTAGGGTTTAGGGCTTAGGGCAAACCCGGTACTTGACGTGCATAAGCTGAAGTCTAGGACTCGTGTGTTACAAGAGTAGTGCAGAAGTTAGCCCCAGTTAAGTTAGCCCCCACATGCGTTGCACCTAGATTCTGAACCCCCTAAGTCCTAAGCGCTTGACGTTCATAAGGTGACAATGTCGACTCATCTGTAGCAGGGTTCAGGGTTTAGGGTTTAAAGCGGGTGCTTGACGTGCTTAAGCTGAAGACATGACTTATCTGTTACAGGGTTCAGGGTTTAGTATTTTTAACCAGTGCTTAACGTGCATGAAGTTGATGAGTCATCTGCAGCAGGGTTCAGGGTTTAGGGTTTAAAGCCGGTGCTTGACGTGCATAAGCTGACGTTGACAACTCATATGTAACAGGACAGAGCGACAGGCACAGAAGAGTAGGAAAAATATTCGTGCATATGTCGGGGGGGGGGGGGGGGGGGGGGGGGGGGTCTAAGAAGTTGCTCGTAAACGGCACGCTCAAGTAGGAGCCTAAAAAGGGCCCTGAAACCACAAAGAAAAATCGAAATCGACTTTAGAGGGGGTAGATCTTTGGGGGGGGGGGGGGGGGGGGGGGGATTCCAGCCGGTTTCGGAACAATCTCCGTAACTTGCTCGTCAGGCAGAATCCTGACAAAGATAAGATAACCACCGAAAGCGGCTCGAGCAGAGCTGTTGCAATCAGCGCTTGTTTCTGACATTGAGTTAATGTGTCGAGGTCGAGAGGTGACCTAAACAGGTTTGAGGTCTGCAAGTGTGAAAGTTGGGTCGAAGCAGAAACTCCATATTTACACCCCAAACTTCTTGAGTGTATAGAGGTTACTTGTGCGACATAGCCTTAAAACCATCGAATACCCAAAACTTGCTAGAACAGCTCATAATCAGGGCTAGGAAAGGGGGTTTGCTTGACAACTGTGTAAGACACGTGGATTAATTTAAAGTTTCTCTCAACGAGCGCTATCCATTTGAAAAAAAAGGAAATAATGGACAGCGCTTGCTGAGACGATCACTTTACACCCTACCATGACCCCATAATTATAATTGGTGGAGGAGATTTGGGCTTCACAAGCTTGTGTGTGTGTGTGTGTGTGTGTGTGTGTGTGGTGTGTGTGTGGGGGGGGGGGGGGGGGGGGGGGGGGCAAAAAACAAATCTGAGTGTGTACAAAACTTCATAGACCCCCCCGGCATATGTTGTATACGTTATGATGTTTATGTTTCTGTTTATGTTTCATTTTTTTAATGTTAATGTCGAATTTATTGTTGCTGTTGGACGCACACAGAAGAGTAGGTAGAATTGAAAAGAAAAGAAAAGAAAAGAAAAGAAAAAGGAATTGAGGGGGAAAAAAAAACGGAAACGAAACTTGAGAAGCATGAACTAACTGTAGAGAAAGATGGGAAGCTTATCGCTGCTGCCCATCATCATGGCCAAAGAATTCGCAAAATTACAAGTTCTTGGCAGCTTCTTGGCAGCTCCCTGAGCCGGCCACAATGCTACACCCAAACATACAAAAACCTGAAACGAGACTTGAGAAGCATGAACTCACTGTAGAGAAAGATGGGAAGCTTATCGCTGCTGGCCCTCATCATGGCCAAAGAATTTGAACAATTACATTTGCTCAGGGAGCTTCTTGGCAGCTCCCTGAGCTGGCCACTGGGCTGCACCCAAAAAAGCAAAAAACCTGAAACAAAACTTGAGAAGCACGTACTCACTGTAGAGAAAGATGGGAAGCTTATCGCTGCTGCCCATCAACATGGCCAAAGAATTCGCAAAATTGCGACACTTTCTTGCCATGCGCGTATCAGAGTCGGGATCTGTCAGACTGCCCTGCGAAATAATGTGTATATGTTGTTACAGGCCAGGGGTAGACCAAAAAGACTGAAATTGCCCAACCATGACAGGCGGGGCTGATGCGAAAAAAATGTGCAGGGTGGCAGGGCATATCAACTTGGGCGAAATTCACTACATGCATACAAGTTTAGATTATTGATCTTGTATAAATATATAATGGAAAGAGCAAGCCGGAGTAAGGAGTATAAGGTGAACTTTATTGCCGTGCGAGAATCTGATTCGGGATCTGTCAGGCTGCCCTGCAAAATAATGTTTGTATGTTGTTACAGTCCAAAGGTAGACCAAAAAGACTGAAGAGATTGCCCAACCATGACAGGTGGGGCTGATGCAAAACAAATGTGCAGAATGGCGTAATGGGCGAAATTGTAATGGCGGGCGTAATGGGCGTAATGGGCGGGCGTAATGGGCGTAATGGCGGGCTTACTGGGCGTAATGGCGGGCGTAATGGGCGTCATGGCAGGGGTAATGGGCGGGCTTCATGGCAGGCGTAATGGGCGTAATGGGCGGGCGTAATGGGCGTAATGGCGGGTGTAATGGCGGGCGTAATGGGCAAAATTCAATTGGGCGAAATTCACTACATTTACACAAGTTTGGATTATTGATCTTGTATAAATATATAATGGAAGGATCTGATGCGAAACCAGTTGTGCAGGGTGGCAGGGCGATGTCATCTCGTGAATTCCACTACATTTACACAAGTTTGGCTTATTGATCTTGTAAAATATATATGGCATGATCTGATGCGAACAAGCTGGTGGCAGGGTGGCAGGGCGATGTCATCTCAGGTGAATTCCACTACGTTACACAATTTGGATAATTATCTTTGTATAAATATATAATGGAAGGATCTGAATGCGAACAAGCTGTGCAGGGTGGCAGGGCTATGTCTCCAGGTGAATCACTACATTCCACACAGTTTGGATTATTGATCTCGTATAAATTATAAATTGGCAGGATCTGATGCGAAACACGTTGTTTGTCAGGGTGGCAGGGCGATGTCCCATCTCAGGTGAAGTCACTACATTTACACAGTTTGGATTATTGATCTGGTTATATATGATGGAAGGATCTGATGCGAAACAGCTGTGCAGGGTGGCAGGGCGATTTCATCTCGTGATTCACTACATTCACACAGTTTGGATAATTGAATCTTGTATATAAATATGATGGAAGGATCTGCATGCGAAAACAAGCTGTGCAGGGTGGCAGGGCGATGTCATCTCTCAGGTTGACTTCACTACAATTCACCAAGTTGGATTATTGATCTTGTATAAATATATGATGGAAGATCTGATGCGAACCAGCTGTGTCAGGTGGCGGGCGATGTCATCTCAGTGAATCACTACATTCACACAGTTTGGATTATCTTGATCTTGTATACATATATTAATGGGAAGGATCTGTCGAAACAAGCTGTGGCATTGTGGCAGGGCGATGTAATCTCATGTGAATTCACTACATTCAACCCAAGTTTGATTATTGAATCTTGTTATAAATTATAATGTAAGGATCTGATTCGAAACAACGCTTGTGCGGGTGGCAAGGTCGATGTCATCTCAGGTGAATTCACTACATTCACACCAGTTTGGATATTGATCTTGTATAAATATATAATGGAAGGATCGATGCGAAACAGCTGTCCGTGGCAGTGCTATGTCTCAGGTGAATTCACTACATTCACACAAGTTTTGATTATTGATCTTGTGATATTATATAATGGACGGATCTGATGGCGAAACATCGTGCAGGGTGGCAGGGCTATGTCATCTCAGGTGAATTCACTACTTCACAGCAAGTGTGGATTATTGAATCTTGTTAAATTAAATGGAAGGATCTGATGCGCAACAACTTGCAGGGTGGCGGGCGAGTCATCTCAGTGAAATAACTACATTCACACAAGTTTGGATTTATGATCTGTATAAATATAGAATGGAGGATCTGATGCCGAAACAAGTTTTGCAGGGTGGCCAGGACTATGTCATCTCGGGAATTCACTACATGTACACCAGTTTGGCTTATGATCTGTTAAATATATAATGGAAGGATCTGATGCGAAACAAGTTGTGCAGGGTGGCAGGGCGATGTCATCTCAGGTGAATTCACTACATTCACACAAGTTTGGATTATTGATCTCGTATAAATATATAATGGAAGGATCTGATGCGAAACAAGTTGTGCAGGGTGGCAGGGCGATGTCATCTCAGGTGAATTCACTACATTTACACAAGTTTGGATTATTGATCTTGTATAAATATATGATGGAAGGATCTGATGCGAAACAAGCTGTGCAGGGTGGCAGGGCGATGTCATCTCAGGTGAATTCACTACATTCACACAAGTTTGGATTATTGATCTTGTATAAATATATAATGGAAGGATCTGATGCGAAACAAGCTGTGCAGGGTGGCAGGGCGATGTCATCTCAGGTGAATTCACTACATTCACACAAGTTTGGATTTATTGATCTCGTATAATATATAATGGAAGGAATCTGATGCGATACAAGTTGTGTCAGGGTGCAGGCGATGTCATCCTCAGGGGAAATTCACTACATTTACACAATTCTGGTTATTGATCTGGTCTAAATATATGATGGGCAGGATTCTGATGCAAACACTGTGCAGGTTGGCAGGGGGCGATGTCTCTCAGTTAATTCCCTTCATTCACAAACAAGTTTGGATTATTGATCTGTATAAAATATATAATGGGAAGGATCGAGCGAACAAGCTGGGGCAGGGTTCAGGGCGATGTCTCTCAGGTGAATTCCCTACACTTCCCACAAGTTTTGGATTATTGATCTGTATAAATATATAATGGAAGGACTGATGCGAACAATTTGTGCAGGGTGGCAGGGCGATGTCATACTCAGGTGAATTCACTACATTCACACAATTTTTGGATTATTGTGATCTGTATAAATAATATAATGGAAGGTTTATGCTAAACAAGTTTGCAGGGTGGCAGGGCGATGTCATCTCAGGTGAATTCACTACGTTCACACAAGTTTGGATTATTGATCTTGTATAAATATATAATGGAAGGATCTGATGCGAAACAAGCTGTGCAGGGTGGCAGGGCTATGTCATCTCAGGTGAATTCACTACAATTCATCACAAGTTTGGATTAAATTGATCTTGGTATAAATATATAATGGAGGATCTGAGCGAAACAAGTTGTGCAGGGTGGCAGGACGATGTCATCTAGGGGAATTCCCGACATTATCAAAAGTTTGATTAGTGAATCTTGTATAAATATAATGGAAGGATCCTGATACGAAACAAGTTGTGCGGTGGCAGGAGGGCGATGTTCATCTCAGGTGAATTCACTACATTCACAAAGTTTGGATTATTGATCCTCGTATATATATAATGGAAGGGTCTGATGCTAACCCAGTTTGTGCAGGGTGGCAGGGGACGAATGTCATCTCAGGTGAATTCACACATTTACACAATTCGGATTTTGATCTTGTTAAATAATATGTGGAAGGAATCGTGCCGAAACAACTGTGCAGGGTGGCAGGGCGATGTCATCTCAGAGTGTGAATTCACTACATTCACACAAGTTTGGATTATTGATCTTGTATAAATATATAATGGAAGGATCTGATGCGAAACAAGTTGTGCAGGGTGGCAGGCGATGTCATCTCAGGTGAATTCACTACATTAACAAGTTGATTATTTGATCTCGTATAATATATAATGGAAAAAAAAGTATCTATGCGAAACAAGTTGTGGCGTGGCAGGGCGAGTCATCTCAGGTGAATTCACTACATTTACCATTTTGGATTATTTGATCTTGTATAACATATATGATGGACGGATCGGATGCAAACAAGCTGTGCAGGGTGGCAGGGCGATGTCATCTCAGGTGAATTCACTACATTCACACAAGTTTGGATTATTGATCTTGTATAAATATATAATGGAAGGATCTGATGCGAAACAAGCTGTGCAGGGTGGCAGGGCGATGTCATCTCAGGTGAATTCACTACATTCACACAAGTTTGGATTATTGATCTTTGTTAAGTATATAATGGAAGAATCGATGCGAAACAAGTTGTGGGCAGGGTGGTCGGCCGATGGTCATCTCAGGTGAATTCCACTACATTACACAAGTTGGATAATGATCTTGATAATATATATGGAAGGCTCTGTTCGAAACAAGCTGTGCAGGGTGGATGGCGATGTCATCTCAGGTTGAATTCACTACTTCACACAAGTTGGATAGATCTTGTATAAATATATATGGAAGGGCTCTTATGCGAAACAAGCTGTGCAGGGGTTGGCAGGGCGATGTATCTCAGGTGAATTCACTACATTTACAAAAGGTTTGTATATTGATCTGTATAAAGAATAATGGAAGGATCCTGATGCGAAACAAGCTGTGCATGGTGGCAGGGCATGCCATCGCAGTTGAATTCACTACATTCACACAGTTTTGGATTATTGATCTTGTAAATATTTCATGGAAGGATCTCTGATGCGAAACAGCTGTGCAGGGTGGCAGGGCGTGTCATCGAGGGACTTCATACATTCACCCAAGTTTGGATTTAATTGATCTTGTATAATATATAAGGAAGGATCTGATGCGAACCAAGTTTTGCAGGTGTCGGGCGCTGTCATCTCAGGTTAATTCCACATAATCCCACACACAAGTTTTGGATTATTGATCTGTATAATAATAATGGAATGATCTGATGCCGAAACAAGTTGGTGGCAGGTGGCAGGCGATGTCATCCCATCTCAGGTGAATTTACTACATTCACACAAGTTTGGATTATTGATCCTTGTATAATATATGATGTAATGATCTGATGCGAAACAAGCTTTGCAGGTGGCCGGGCGATGTCATCTCAGGTGAATTCACTACATTCACACAAGTTTTGGATTTTGATCTGTATAATATATAATGGAAGGATCGTGCAACAAGCTTGCAGGTGGCGGGCGATGTCTCTCAGGGGATTCACTACATTTACACATGTTTGGATTATTGATCTTTATAAATATATAATGGAAGGATCTGATGCGAAACAAGTTGTGCAGGGTGGCAGGGCGATGTCATCTCAGGTGAATTCACTACATTCACACAAGTTTGGATTATTGATCTTGTATAAATATATAATGGAAGGATCTGATGCGAAACAAGTTGTGCAGGGTGGCAGGGCGATGTCATCTCAGGTGAATTCACTACATTCACACAAGTTTGGATTATTGATCTTGTATAAATATATAATGGAAGGATCTGATGCGAAACAAGCTGTGCAGGGTGGCAGGGCGTGTCATCATCTCAAGGGGAATTTTCACTACATTCACACAAGTTTGGATTTTGATCTTGTATAATATATAATGAAGGATCTGATGCGAAACAAGCGGTGCAGGAGGGTGGCAGGGGCGATGTCATCTCAGGGATTCATACATTCACACAAGTTTGGGGGGATTATTGAATCTTGTATATATATATAATGGAAGGATCTGATGCACGAAACCAAAAAAGGGCTCTGTGCCTGGTGGCAGGTCTGTCATCTCAGGTTAATTCACTACATTCACCAGTTGGTTATTGATCTGTGATAAAATATAAGGAAGGATCTGATGCGAAAAAGTTGTGGCATGTTGGCAGGGCGATTGTCATCCCTCATGTTAATTCACTACATTCACACAAGTTTGGATATTTATCTTGTATAACTATATAATGGAAGGGTCTGATGCGAAACAAGTTGTGCAGGGTGGCAGGGTGATGTCACCTCAGGTGAATCCTCTACATTCACACAAGTTTGGATTATTGATCTTGTATAAATATATAATGGAAGGATCTGATGCGAAACAAGCTGTTGGCAGGGGTGGCAGGGCGATTTCATCTCAGGTGATTCCCTACATTTACACAATTTGGATAATTGATCTGTATACATATATAATGGAAGGATCCTGATGCCGAAACAGCGTGCAAGGGTGGCAGGGCGATGTCATCCCACATTGAATTCAACTACATTCACACAAGTTTGGATTATTGATCTTGTATAAATATATAATGGAATTATCTGATGCGAAACAAGTTGTGGCAGGGTGGCAGGGCGATGTCATCTCAGGTGAATTCACTACATTCACACAAGGTTTGGATTAATTGATCTTGTTAAATATATCATGAAGGATTCTGATGGCGAAACAAAGTTGGTGCAGGGTGCAGGTTGGATGTCACCTCAGGTGAATCCTCTACAGCACACAAGTTTGGATATTGACTTGTATAAATTATATGGAAGGATCTGATGCGAAACAAGCTTGCAGGGTGGCAGGGCGATTGTCATCTCGGGGAATTCACTACTTTTACACAAGTTGGATAATTGATCTTGTATAAATATATACTGGAGATCCTGATGTCAACAAGCTGTCAGGGTGGCAGGCGATGTCTCTCAGGTGACTTCACTAACATTCACACAAGTTTGGATTATTGATCTTGTATAAATATATAATGGAAGGATCTGATGCGAAACAAGTTGTGCAGGGTGGCAGGGCGATGTCATCTCAGGTGAATTCACTACATTTACACAAGTTTGGATTATTGATCTTGTATAAATATATAATGGAAGGATCTGATGCGAAACAAGCTGTGCAGGGTGGCAGGGCGATGTCATCTCAGGTGAATTCACTACATTCACACAGTTTGGATATTGATTTGTATAAATATATAATGAGGAGCTGACGAACAAGTTGTGCAGGTGGCGGGCGATGTCATCTCAGTGAATTCACTACATTCCACAAGTTGGATTAATTGATCTTGTATAAATATATAATGGAAGGATCTGATGGCGAAACAAGTTGTGCAGGGTGGCAGGGTTATGTCACCTCAGGTGAATTCTCTCTAACATTCACACAAGTTTGGATATTGATCTGTATAAAATATATTAATGGAAGGATCTTATTCGAAACAAGCTGTGCATAGTTTGCGCAAGGGCATGCATGAGGGAGGAGGGCGATGTCATCCCTCAGGGGAATTGCACTACCTTACAAGTTTGGATATTGATCTTGTATAAATATATAATGGAAAGGATCTGAGGTCGAACAGAAGCTGTGCAGGGTGGCAGGGCGATTCATCCAGGTTAATTCACTACATTCACACAAGTTGGATTATTGATCTTGTATAAATAATAATGAAGGATCTGATCGAAACAAGTTGTGCAGGGTGGCAGGCGATGTCATCTCAGGGAATTCACTACATTTACACAAGTTTGGATTATTGATCTTGTATAAATATATAATGGAAGGATCTGATGCGAAACAAGCTGTGCAGGGTGGCAGGGCGATGTCATCTCAGGTGAATTCACTACATTCACACAAGTTTGGATTATTGATCTTGTATAAATATATAATGGAAGGATCTGATGCGAAACAAGTTGTGCAGGGTGGCAGGGCGATGTCATCTCAGGTGAATTCACTACATTCACACAAGTTTGGATTATTGATCTTGTAAATAATATGGAAGGATCTGATGCGAAACAAGTGTGCAGGGTGGCAGGGCGATGTCATCTCAGGTGAATTCACTACATTCACACAAGTTTGGATTATTGATCTTGTATAAATATATAATGAAGGATCTGATGCGAAACAAGCTGTGGGGTGGCAGGGCGATGTCATCTCAGGTGAATTCACTACATTCACAAGTTTGGATATTGATCTTGTATAAATATATAATGGAAGGATCTGATGCGAAACAAGCGTGCAGGGTGGCAGGGCGATGTCATCTCAGTGAATTCACTACATTCACACAGTTTGGATTATTGATCTTGTATAAATATATAATGGAAGGATCTGATGCGAAACAAGTTGTGCAGGGTGGCAGGGCGATGTCATCTCAGGTGAATTCACTACATTACACAAGTTTGGATATTGATCTTGTATAATATATATGGAAGGATCTGATGCAACAAGCTGTGCAGGGTGGCAGGGCGATGTCATCTCAGGTGAATTCACTACATTCACACAAGTTTGGATTATTGATCTTGTATAAATATATAATGGAAGGATCTGATGCGAACAAGCTGTGCAGGGTGGCAGGGCGATGTCATCTCAGGTGAATTCACTACATTCACACAAGTTTGGATTATTGATCTTGTATAAATATATAATGGAAGGATCTGTGCGAAACAAGTTGTGCAGGTGGCAGGGATGTCATCTCAGGTGAATTCACTACATTCACACAATTTTGGATTATTGATCTTGTATAAATATATATGGAAGGATCTGATGCGAAACAAGCTGTGCAGGGTGGCAGGGCATGTCATCTCAGGTGAATTCACTAAATTCACACAGTTTGGATTATTGATCTTGTATAATTAATAATGGAAGGATCTGATGCAAACAAGCTGTGCGGGGTGGCGGGGCATGTCATCTCGTGAATTCACTACATTCACACAAGTTTGGATTATTGATCTTGTATAAAATATAATGGAAGGATCTGATGCGAAACAAGCGTGTGCAGGGTGGCAGGGATGTCATCTCAGGTGAATTCACTACATTCAACAAGTTTGGTTTATTGATCTTGTATAATATATAATGAAAGGATCTGATGCGAAACAAGTTGTGCAGGGTGCAGGGCGATGCCATCTCAGGTGAATTCACTACATTCACACAAGTTTGGATTATTGATCTTGTATAAATATTATAGAAGGATCTGATGCGAAACAGTTGTGCAGGGTGGCAGGGATGTCATCTCAGTGAATTCCTACATTCACACAAGTTTGGATTTTGATCTTGTATAAATATATAATGGAAGGATCTGATGCGAAACAAGTGTGCAGGGTGGCAGGGCGATGTCATCTCAGTGAATTCACTACATTACACAAGTTTGGATTATGATCTGTATAATAATATAATGGAAGATCTGATGCGAAACAAGTTGTGCAGGGTGGCAGGGCGATGTCATCTCAGGTGAATTCACTACATTCACACAGTTTGGATTATTGATCTTGTATAATATATAATGGAAGGATCTGATGCGAAACAAGCTGTGCAGGGTGGCAGGGCGATGTCATCTCAGGTGAATTCACTACTTTCACACAATTTGGATTATTGATCTTGTATAAATATATAATGGAAGGATCTGATGCGAAACAAGTGTGCAGGGTGGCAGGGCGATGTCATCTCAGGTGAATTCACTCATTCACACAATTTGGATATTGATCTTGTATAAAATATAATGGAAGGATCTGATGCGAAACAAGTGTGCAGGGTGGCAGGGCGATGTCATCTCAGGTGAATTCACTACATTCACACAAGTTTGATTATTGATCTTGATAAATATATATGGAAGGATCTATGCGAAACAAGTGTGCGGGCAGGGCTGTCATCTCAGGTGAATTCACTACATTCACACAAGTTTGGATTATTGATCTTGTATAAATATATAATGGAAGGATCTGAGGCGAAACAAGTGTGCAGGGTGGCAGGGCATGTCATCTCAGGTGAATTCACTACATTCACACAAGTTTGGATTATTGATTTTGTATAAATATATATGGAAGGATCTGATGCGAAACAAGCTGTGCAGGGTGGCAGGGCGATGTCATCCAGTGAATTCACTACATTCACAACAGTTTGGATATTGATCTTGTATAAATATATAATGGAAGGATCTGATGCGAAACAAGTTGTGCAGGGTGGCAGGGCGATGCCATCTCAGGTGAATTCACTACATTCACACAAGTTTGGATTATGATCTTGTATAAATATTATATGGAAGGATCTGATGCAAAACAAGTTGTGCAGGGTGGCAGGGGATGTCATCTCAGGTGAATTCCTACATTCCACAAGTTGGATTATTGATCTTGTATAAATATTAATGGAAGGATCTGATGCGAAACAAGCTGTGCAGGGGCAGGGCGATGTCATCTCAGGTGAATTCACTACATTACACAAGTTTGGATATTGATCTGTATATATATAAATGGAAGGATCTGATGCGAAACAATTGTGCAGGGTGGCAGGGCGATGTCATCTCAGGTGAATTCACTACATTCACAAGTTTGGATTATTGATCTGTATAATATTAATGGAAGGATCTGATGCGAACAAGTTGTGCAGGGTGGCAGGGCGATGTCATCTCAGGTGAATTCACTACATTTACACAAGTTTGGGATTATTGATCTGTATAAATATATATGGAAGGATCTGATGCGAACAAGCTGTGCAGGGTGGCAGGGCGATGTCATCTCAGGTGAATTCACTACACACACAAGTTTGGATTATTGATCTTGTATAAATATTAATGGAAGGATCTGATGCGAAAAAGTTGTGCAGGGTGGCAGGGCGATGTCATCTCAGGTGAATTCACTACATTCACACAAGTTTTGGATTATTGATCTTGTATAATAATAATGGAAGATCTGATGCGAACAAGTTGTGCAGGTGGCAGGGCGTGCCATCTCAGGTGAATTCACTACATTCAGAAACAACCAAGTTTGGGATCATTGATCTTGTATAAAGATTAATGGAAGGATTGATGCGAAACACGCTGTCTCAGTGGTGGCAGTCCGCCGATGTCATCCTCAGGTGAATTCCACTTACATTCACACAAGTTTTGGATTATTGAGCTGTATACAATATATAATGGAAGGACCTGATGCGAAACAAGCTGGCAGGGTGGCAGGTCGATGTCATCTCAGGTGAATTCACTCATTCATCACAAGCTTTGACTTATTGATCTTATAAATTATATAATGGAAGTATCTGCCTCTCGAAACAAGCTGTGCAGGGTTGTCACGCGCGATTTCATCCAGGTGAATTCAACTATCATTACACAAGTTTGGATATTGATCTTGTATAACATATATAATGAAGGTCTGATGCGAAACAGCCTTGGCAGGTGGCAGGGCCGATGTCTCTCGGTGAAATTCACTACATTTCATCACAATTGGATTATTGATCTTGTATAAACTACTTATAATGGAAAGTATGCTGAATGCGTCGACAACAAGTTGGGGCAGGGTGGCAGGGCGATGTCATCTCAGGTGATTCACTACATTCACACAGTTTGGATTATTGATCTTGTATAAACTCATAATTAATCCGGAAGTATCTGATGCGCACAAGTTGGCAGGTGGGCAGGGGATGTTCATCTCAGGTGAATTTCCTACATTTACACAGTTGGTCATTATTGATCTGTATAAATAGAATGGCCAAGGTCTGATGGCGAAACAAGTTGTGCAGGTGGCAGGGCGATGTCCTCTCAGGTGAATTTCACTACTCACACAGTTTGGATTATTGATCTTGTATAAATCTATAATGTGAAGGATCTGATGCGAACAATTGTGCAGGGTGGCAGGGCGTGGTCAGCTCAGGTGCATTCACTACATTCACACAAAGTTTGGATCTATTGCATCTGTATAAATTATAATGGAAGGATCTGATGCGAAACAGTTGTGCAGGGTGGGCGGCGTGGCATCTCATGTGAATTCACTACATTACACAGTTTGGATTATTGATCTTGTATAAATATTAATGGAAGGATCTGATGCGAAACAAGTTGTGGCAGGGTGGCAGGCGATGTCATCTCAGTGAATTCACTACATTTCACACAAGTTTGATTATTGATCTTGTATAAATATTATGGCATGCTCTGATGCGAAACAAGCTGTGGCAGCGTGGCCGGCGACTGTCATCTCAGGGTGAATTCCTACATTCACCAAGTTTTTGGGATCTTTGAATCCTTGTATCAAATATAATATTGAAAGGACTGATGCGAACAAGCTTGCCGGTGGCAGGGCTGTCATCTTCAGGTGAATTCAACTCCTTCACACAGTTTGGATATTGATCTTGTATAAACTCCCCATATACCCTACGCAATGGAAGTTATCCTGACTGCGAAACAAGTTTGTCGCGCAGGGTGGCAGGCGATGTCATTCAGGTGAATTTCCTACATTCACACAGTTTGTCATTATTGATCTGTATAATATATAATGGAAGGATCTGATGCGAAACAAGCTGTGCAGGGTGGCAGGGCGATGTCATCTCAGGTGAATTCACTACATTCACACAAGTTTGGATTATTGATCTTGTATAAATATATAATGGAAGGATCTGATGCGAAACAAGCTGTGGCAGGGGGCAGGGCGATGTCAGCTCAGGTGAATTCACTACATTTACACAAGTTTGGATTACTGATCTTGTATGCACACATTAATTATAATGGAAGGCTCTGATGCGCCAACAAGTGTGCAGGGTGCGCACGCGATGTCATCTCAGGTGATTCACTACATTACACAAGTGTGTGGTATCTGATCTTGCTATACACTGTATATGGAAGGATCTGATGCGAGACAAGTTGTTGCAGGGTGTGCAGGGCTATGTCTCATCTCCAGGTGATTCACTACATTCCCACAAGTTTGATTTTGATCTTGTATAAATATATAATGGAAAGGATCTGATGCGAAACAAGCTGTGCAGGGTGGCAGGGCGATGTCATCTCAGGTGAATTCACTACATTTACACAAGTTTGGATTATTGATCTTGTATAATATATAATGGAAGGATCTGATGCGAAACAAGCTGTGCAGGGTGGCAGGGCGATGTCATCTCAGGTGAATTCACGACCTTACACAAGTTGGATTATTGAATCTTGTATAGAATATATAAATGGAAGATCATGCGAAACAAGCAGTGGTCAGGTGGGGCAGGGCGATGTCATCTCAGGTGAATTCACACATTCACACACATTTTGGATTCATTGATCTTGTATAAATATATAATGGAGGCTCTGATGCCGAAACAAGGTTGTGCAGGTGGCAGGGGGCGATGTCCACTCAGGTGAATTCATCTACATTCACTCCAAGTTTGGGATTATTGATCTTGGTCTCAATACTATAATGGAGGCTCTGACTTCGAAACAAGTTGTTGCAGGGGGGCAGGGCGATGTCTCTCATCTGAATTCACCACATTTACACAAGTTTGTCATTATTGATCTGTATAATATATAATGGAAGGATCTTATTCGCGAAACAAGTTTGTGCAGGTGGCAGGGGATGTCATCTCAGGTGAATGTTTCACTACATTCCACAAGTTTGGATTATTGATCCCTTGTATAAATATATAATGAAGGATCTGATGCGAAACAAGTTGTGCAGGGTGGCAGGGCGATGTCACTCAGGTGAAATTCACTACATTCACCAGGTTGGATTATTGATCTTGTATAAACAATATAATGGAAGGATCTGATGCAAACACGTTGTGCAGGGCGCAGGCGATGTCATCTCAGGTGAATTCACTACATTTACCAAGTGTGATTATTGATCTGTATAAATACTATAATGGAAGGATCTGATCGCGAAACAAGTTGTCGCAGGTGGCAGGGCGTTGTCATCTCAGTGGAATTCTCACTACATTCACCCAGTTTGGATTATTGTCTTGTCATAAATACTACAATCGAAGGATCGATGCGAAACAGCTGTGCAGGTGGCAGGGCGATGTCATCTCAGGTGAATTCCTACATTCACACATTTGGATCTATTGATCTGTATAAATATATAATGGAAGGATCTGATGCCTGAAACAGCCTGTGGCAGGGTGGCAGGGCGATGTCATCTCAGGTCGAATTCACTACATTCCACACAAGTCTTGGGACTTAATTGATCTTGTATAAATTATAATGGCATGTATCTGATTGCGAAACAAGTTGTCCCGGGTGCAGGTCGATGTCATCTCAGGTGAATTCACTACATCTCACACAAGTTTGTCATATTGATCTTGTATAAAGAAAATGGAAGGATCTGATGCGAAACAAGCTGTGGCACGGGTGGCAGGGCGATGTCAGCTGCAGGGAATTCACTACATTCACACAAGTTTGGATTATTGATCTTGTATAAATATACATGGAAGCGATTACTGATGCTCAAACAAGCTGTGCAGGGTGGCAGGGCGATTCATCTCTCAGGTGAATCACCTACATTTACACAAGTTTGTCGATTCTGACCTTGTATAAATATCATAATGTGAAGGATCTCGATGCGAAACTCAGTTGTGCAGGGGTGGCAGTGCGATTCCCATCTCAGGTCGAATTCCTACATACACAGTTCTTGGATTACTTGACTTGTTAAATGTATAATGGGGAAGGATCTGATGCGAGCAAGTTTTGGCAGGTGGCAGGGCTCTGTCATCTCAGGGAATTCACTACATTCACACAAGTTCGATATTGATCCTGTATACATATACTAATGCCAAGGATCTGATGCGAACCAGCTGTGCAGGGTGGCAGGGCGATGTCATCTTCAGGTGATTCACTACTTCACACAGTTTCTGGATTATTGATCTTTCTAATAAAATATAATGGAAGGATCTGATGCGAACAAGCCTGTGTCAGGGTGGCAGGGCGATGCTCTCATCTCAGGTGACTTCCACTACATTCACACAAGTTTGGATTATTGATCTTGTATAAGTATAAATGGAAGTATCTGATGCGAAACAAGCTGTGCAGGGTGTCAGGGGATGTCATCTCAGGCTAATTCCACTACATTTACACCAAGTTGGATATTGATCTTGCTCTAAATATATATGGTGAAGGACTCTGATGTGCGAAAGCAAGCTGTCTGCAGGGGGCAGGGCGATGTCATCTCAGTGAATTCACTACATTCACACAATTTTGGATTATTGATCTTGTATAAATAGCTCTATAATGGCAGGATCTGATGCGAAACCACTTCTGCTGCCTGGTGGCATGGCGATGTCATCTCAGTTGATTCACTACTCACACAAGTTTGGAATCTTGATCTTGTATAAATTATAAATGGAAAGGACTGATGCGAAACAGTTGTGTCAGGGTGGCAGGCGATGTCATCCAGGTGAATTCTAACATTTCCACAGTTTGCGGATTCAATTGATCTTGTTATAAATATCTAATGAAGGATCTGATGCGAAACAAGTTGGTGTCAGGGTGGCAGGCGATGTCATCTCACGGTGTTCCACTAATTCATCCCCCTTCCTCCCCCCCCCACCCCCCCCCCCCCCTCCCCCGCGCGCCTCCACCAGTTCTGATTATGATCTTGTATAAATATATCATGGAAGATCTGATGCGAAACAGTTGTGCACGGGTGGCAGGGCGATGTCGACTCTCGGTGACATTCACCTACATTTCCACACACAGTTGGATTAGGGCTGTATAAATACAGACTAATGGACGATCTGATGCGAACAAGCTTTGCAGGGTGGCTGGTGCGATGTCCATCTCAGGTGAATCACTTACATTCACACAATTTTGGATTATTATCTTTGTATAAATTATATAATGGAAGGATCTGATTCGAAACAAGTGTCGCAGGGTGGCAGGGCAAAAAAAAACAATTCATCTCAGGTGAATTCACTACCTTTACACAGTTTGGATTATTGCGATCTTGCTATAAATATGTAATGGCAAGGATCTGATGCGAAACAACTGTGGCAGGTGGCAGGGGCGTGTCATCTCAGGTGATTCACTACTCTCACACAAGTTTGGATTTTGATCTTTATAAATATCACTAATGGAAGGATCTGCATTGCTAAACACAGTTGCTGGCAGGTGGCATGGCGATGTCTCGCAGGTGAATTCACTACTTTTCACACTTTGGATTATTGACTTGTATAAATATATAATGTAAGTATCTGAATGCGAACAAGCCTGTGCAGGGGGGCAGGGCAATGTCATCTCAGACATAATTCACTACATTCCACAAGTTTGGATTATTGATCTGTATAAATATAAAGGTCAGGATCGGATGCGAAACCAAGTTTTGTGCAGGGTGGCACTGGCGATGTCATCTCAGTAATTCACTACTTTCACACCAAGCTTGGATTATTGATCTTGTATAAATATATAATGGAAGTTCTATCAAACAAGCTGTGTGCAGGTGGCAGGGCAATGGTCATCTCAGAATACTTCACTACATCCACAAGTTTGGATTATTGCCTTGTATAATATATAATGGAACGGATCATGCGAAACAAGCTGTGCAGGGTGTCAGGCGCGTGTCATCTCAGTGAATTATATTTTCACACAAGTGTTGATTATTGATCTTGTATCATATATACTGGAAGCGATCTGATGCGAAAAAAAGTCTGTGCAGGTGGCAGGGCCTATGTCATCTCAGGTGAATTCCCCACTACCTCACACAGTTTGGATTATTGATCTTGTATAAATATCACTAATGGAAGATTGATGCGAAACCATAGTTCGCAGGGCGGGCATGCTCATCTCAGTTTAATTCACTCTTTCACACAATTTTGGATTTGATCTTGTATAATATATAATCGGAAGGATCTGATGCGAAACAAGTTTGTGCAGGGTGGCCGGGCCAGCATTCAAGGATTAAAAATTAAACAATACTCGTGCGTGAAATCCGATGCAGGATCTGTCCCCAGACTGCCCCTTTGGAATACCATGTGCTTCAAAAATGGCGGCAGTTATACCATTTTCGCTTACTCATATAATGGAACACAGCACCGGATCAGGAGTACAAAATTAAACAATATTGCAGTGCATGAATTAGTTCAGGACCGTCAGCTGCCCTGTGGAATAACATGTGCCAAAAAGGCCGTTATTCAACTTTGGATTACGCTCATATAATGGAAAGAAGCAGCCGGATCAAGCGAGTAAAATTGAAACACTATGCAGTGCACTAATTCGATTCGATCTGTCCAGAACTGCCTGTGGAATAACTGTGCTCAAAAAGGCAGTTATACAAGTTGGATTACTGCTCATCTACTTGAAGAGCAAGCCGGATCAAGGAGTACAAATTAAACATATTGCAGCCTGCATGAATTCGATTCAGGATCTGTCCGACTGCCCTGTGGAAATAACATGTGCTCATAAGGCAGCTTATACAATCCCCTTTTCCTTCTCTTCTCTTATGGATTACTGCATCCAGATAATGAGTAGACGGGAAGCCGATCCGAGTAAATACTAAAAATATGCAGTGCATGATTTATCAGGATCTGTTCAGACTGCCCTTGGAATACATTGTGCTCAAAAGGCAGTTATACAATTTTGTGATTACTCATATAATGGCCAAGAGCAAAGCCGGATCAGGAGTAAAAATTAACACTACTTGCATGTGCATGATTCCGCGTTCAGGATCTGTCAGACTTGTCCCCTGTGGATACAACCTGCGCTCAAAAAGGCAGTTTATACATTTGGATTCTCTATAATGGAACGAGCCAAAGCCGATCAAGGAGTAAAAATTAAACATATTGCAGTGCATGATTCGCATTCACACGATCTGCAGACTGCCCTGTGCGAATAACATGTGCCCAAAGGCAGTTATACAGTTTGGATTAGCTCTATAAATGGAAAGAGCAAGCCGATCAAGGAGTAAAAATACACAGATTGCAGTGCATGAATTCGATTCCGGATCTGTCAGACTCCC
Source organism: Chlamydomonas sp. ICE-L (assembly GCA_013435795.1). Classification (NCBI taxonomy): domain Eukaryota; kingdom Viridiplantae; phylum Chlorophyta; class Chlorophyceae; order Chlamydomonadales; family Chlamydomonadaceae; genus Chlamydomonas; species Chlamydomonas sp. ICE-L. Next base: position 3,748,564 of record JACBWV010000552.1, on the reverse strand, counting down.
TGGATAACATGTGCTCAACAGCAATCTATACAATTTTGGATTAAGCTTCATATACCAATGGAGCGCAGCCGGTCAAGGAGTAAAAACTCAAATCAATATTGGAGTGCAGGAAATTCGATTCAGGATCTGTAGACTGCCCTGTGGCAATAACATTTGCTCAAAAAGGCAGTTCTACAGTTGGCTTAGCTGCATATAATGGAATACAAGCCGGATCAAGGAGTAAAAATTACAACCATGGCAGTGCATGAATCTCGATTCAGATCTGTCAGACGGCCCCTGTGGAATAAATGTGGCTCAAAACGCAATTATACAAGTTGGATTATCCTCATATAATGGAAAGAGCAAGCCGGCTCAGGATCTAAAATTAACAATATTGCCCGTCGCATGACATTCGATTCAGTCTGTCAGACTGCCCCTGTGGAATAACATGTGCTCAAAAGGCAGTTAGACAGGTTGGCTACCTCATATAATGGAAAGAGCAACGCCGCTCCGGAGTACAATTCAAACAATATTGCTGTCATCAATTCGATTCACTGGCATCCTGTCGACTGCCCTTGGAAATAACATTGCCTCATAAGGCAGTTTATACACGTTTGGATTAGTCCCTCATATCTTGCGCAGAGAGCAAGCCGGATCAGGGAGTCTAAAAACTTACCAATATTGTCAGTGCATCCATTCGATTCAAGGATCTGTCAGACTGCCCTGTGGAATAACATGTGCTCAAAAAGGCAGCTTTATACCAAGTGCTTGGATGAAGCTCATATAACTGAAAGATCAAGCCCGGAATCAAGGAGTAAAAAACTTAACCATTCCGCAGTGCATCAATTCGTTCAGATCTGTCAGACTGCCTGTGGCCTAACAGGTGGCTCAAAAAGGCCGTTATCAAGTTTTGGATTAGCTCATATATGGACAAGAGCAAAGCCAGGATCAAGCGAGTAAAAATTAAACAATATTGGCAGTGCATGAATTCGTTCAGCATCTGTTCAGACTGCCCGTGAATAACATGTGCTCAAAAAGGCGTTATACAAGTTTTGGATTAGTCTCATATAATGGAAAGCCGCAGCCGCTGATCAAGGAGTAAAATTTAAACAATACTTGCAGTGCCATGAATTCTATTCAGGAATCTCGTCCGACTGCCCTGTCGGATAACATGTGGCTCAAAAGGCAATTATACAAGTTTGTCGGCGACTAGCTCATATAATGCGGAAAGAGCAACCGGATCAAGATAAAATTAAAGAATATTGCAGTGCATGAATTCGATTCAGGATCTGTCAGACTGCCCTGTGGAATAACATGTGCTCAAAAAGGCAGTTATACAAGGTTGGATTAGCTCATATAATGGAAAGAGCAAGCCGGATCAAGGAGTAAAAATTAAACAATATTGCAGTGCATGAATTCGATTCAGGATCTGTCAGACTGCCCTGTGGAATAACATGTGCTCAAAAAGGCAATTATCAAGTTTGGATTAGCTCATATAATGGAAAGAGCAGCCGGATCAAGGAGTAAAAATTAAAGAATATTGCAGTGCATGAATTCGATTCATGATCGGTCCAGACTGCCCTGTGGACCCTAACATGTGCTCAAAAAGGTCAGTTTACACGTTTGGATCTAGCTCATATCAGGAAAGAGTCACGCCGATCAAGGTAAAATTAAACAATACTTGCAGTGCTGAATCGTCCCGGATCTTCAGACTGCCCTGTTTGAATAACATGTGCTCAAATTAAAGGCCGTTATACAAGTCGGATTACGTCATTAATGGAAAAGCAAGCCGATCACAGGAGTCATTAAACAATAATTGCGCTGCATGAATTCGATTCCGGATCTGTCAGACTGCCCGGTGGAATAACATGTGCTCACAAGGCAGTTATACCAAGTTGGATTAGCCTCCTATAATGTGAAAGAGCAGCCGACAAGGAGTTAAAAATCCTAAACCATATTGCGTGCTGAATTCGACTTCAGGTCTTCCCAGACTCCCTGTGGAATAACATGTGCCCAAAAAGCATTATACCGTTTTGCAGTACTCCATATAATGGAAAGAGCAACCCGGATCAGGCCGTAAACTTAGAATATCCTGCAGTGCATGAATCGATTCAGGATCTGTCAGACTGCCCTGTGGAATAACATGTGCTCAAAAAGGCAGTTATACAAGTTTGGATTAGCTCATATAATGGAAAGAGCAGCCGGATCAAGGAGTAAAAATTAAACAATATTGCAGTGCATGAATTCGATTCAGGATCCTGTCAGACTGCCTGTGGAATAACATGTGCTCAAAAAGGCAATTATACAAGTTTGGAGTAGCTCATATAATGGAAAGAGCAAGCCGGATCAGGAGTAAAAATTAAAGAATATTGCAGTGCATGAATTCGATTCTGGATCTGTCAGACTGCCCTGTGGAATAACTGTCGGGCGCAAAAAGCAGTTATACAAGGTTTGGATGAGCTCATATAATGGAAAAGAGCAGCCAGTACTCAAGAGTAAAAACTAAACCATACTTGCAGTGCATGAATTCGATTCAGATCTTCAGACTGCCCGTGGAATAACATGTGCTCAAAAGGCAGTTATACAAGTTTGGACTAGCTCAATATAATCGAGACAGCAACCTTTCAAGGAGTAAAAATAACACTATTGCAGTGCAAATGAATTCGATTCAGGATCTGTCAGTGCCCCTGGGAATACCATGACATGTGCTCAAAAAGGCAGTTATACAAGTTTGGATTAGCTCATATAATGGAAAGAGCAAGCCGGATCAAGGAGTAAATATTAAACAATATTGCAGTGCATGAATTCGATTCAGGATCTGTCAGACTGCCCTGTGAAATAATATGTGCTCAAAAAGGCAGTTATACAAGTTTGGATTAGCTCATATAATGGAAAGAGCAAGCCGGATCAAGGAGTAAAAATTAAACAATATTGCAGTGCATGAATTCGATTCAGGATCTGTCAGACTGCCCTGTGGAATAACATGTGCTCAAAAAGGCAGTTATACAAGTTTGGATTAGCTCATATAATGGAAAGAGCAAGCCGGATCAAGGAGTAAAAATTAAACAATATTGCAGTGCATGAATTCGATTCAGGATCTGTCAGACTGCCCTGTGGAATAACATGTGCTCAAAAAGGCAATTATACAAGTTTGGATTAGCTCATATAATGGAAAGAGCAAGCCGGATCAAGGAGTAAAAATTAAAGAATATTGCAGTGCATGAATTCGATTCAGGATCTGTCAGACTGCCCTGTGGAATAACATGTGCTCAAAAAGGCAGTTATACAAGTTTGGATTAGCTCATATAATGGAAAGAGCAAGCCGGATCAAGGAGTAAAAATTAAACAATATTGCAGTGCATGAATTCGATTCAGGATCTGTCAGACTGCCCTGTGGAATAACATGTGCTCAAAAAGGCAGTTATACAAGTTTGGATTAGCAGATATAATGGAAAGAAAAAGCCGGAGTAGTCAAAGTCAAAGTCAAGTAGATTGCAGTGCATGAATTCGATTCAGGAGCTGTCAGACTGCCCTGTGAAGTAACATGTGCAGGGCGGCAGTTATACAAGTTTGGATTAGCTCATATAATGGAAAGAGCAGGCCGGATTAAGAAGTAAAAAGTACACTCTACTGCCAAGCGTGAATATGAGTCGGGATCTGTGATACTGCCCTGTGAAGTAACCTGTGCAGGGCTGCAGGCTTTTTTAGGAAGCTGATCAAGAAGCATGTGTTCAGGAGCCCCGAAACCACACCACCATCACACACACAGACACACCACCACAACAACAATAACAAAACAGAAGAGGTGTACAATGCTAAACTCACCCCAGCATGTGGCTCTATAAGAAAATTGAAGTCATTTCACAATTAAGATTGACACACGACACTGCTTTGCGCACCCCAACTACATTTCACAATTAAGACTACCACACGACAACGCTTAACTCGACCCAAACTTCATTTCACAATTAAGACTGCCACACGACAATGCTTAAGTCACCCCAGCATGTGGCTCAATGGGAAAGTTGACAACATTTCACAATTAGTTAGTAGTAGTAGCGCCCACTGCAGTGAGGAGTATCTAGCTCCCTATGCTACACCGTCTAGAATGCAGCTGCACTTGTGCACCGCCCCACCCACCCACTCACACACTAGCACACCGACCCACACACCCCGGACAGCCAGCACACAACAATTGCTTGCCTGCTTTGGCAGATACTGACTATGACATAACTAACGCAGAATATGTTATTTATAATTGTATTGTATTTCATAAAATAATGTAAAATTAAATTAAACATTAATTTATAAAAATAAAAATTATTTTATAAAATAAATATTTATATTGTGTTTTATATTATGTTTTATTTTATTTGCATTTTATTTGTATGCTTTACTCACCCCAGCATGTGGCTCTATGGGGAAATCGAATACTTCATATCAGAATTAAATTAATGTTTATAAAATAATTTTGGTTATGCTATCTCAGAGATATTTATATATATATATATATATATATATATATATCTACATATATATGTATATATATTTTTTTTTTTTTATGCTTAACTCACCCCAGCATGTGGCTCTATGGGAAGGCCAATGATTATCCCTTCCAACTCTCGCTGCTCAGCTATCTGCCAACATATTTTGGTAAGCAGTGTTATGGTTGTGTGTGTGTGTGTGCGTGTGTGTGTGTGTGTGCGTGTGTGTGTGTGTGTGTGTGGTGTGTGTGGAGGGGGGGGTGGGGGGGGGGGGGGGGGGGGGGGGTAGGAACACTGCCATGCATGTGGGGATGTGGACTGCTATGGCTGTTAGGGGGTGTAGGGAACACCCATGGCTGTGTGTGTGTGTGTGTGGTGTGTGTGTGTGTGTGGGTGTGTGTGTGGAGGGGAGGGGGGGGAGTAGGACACGGCCATGCATGTGGGGATGGTGGACTGCGATGGCTGTTGGGGGGGTGTTAGGGAACACCTATGGCTGTGTAGGGGTGTGGGGGTGTGTGTGGGGTGGGGTGGGGGGGTGGGGGGTATGATACAGCCATGAATGTTTTAATGGAGATGTGGACTGTTATGGCTGTGTGGGGGGGTATCGGGGAACACCCATGGCTGCGTATGGGTGTAGGGTGGTAAGGCAAGATAATTGTCGGGGGGGGTTAGTGTAAGAAGGAGTGGTGGGGATGAAGTAATAAGAACGCCTGGTGGGAAGTGGTATTAAGGGAGCCCTGTCTTCCGTCGGTAATGAACAGGCTGCTACTTTACCTGGACCAAGTTACCATGGCGGTTGACAGCGACCGCGAACACTAAAGTGCAACCTTAGGGATTCAAAACCAGCACCTTCATCAGTGCAACGAGCTCAACCATTGATCCATTCGTCGGAACGGGATCAGGTAGGCGAGTACATTAACATGAAGGCAGGAAAATAAGCTCAGGCACAAGGGAATGCAAGGGAATGCAAAGGCATATGATATGACGGATAAGGATCCTCGCGTTACCTAATCAATCACCACGTTTTCCCCATTGGTTACAAATGCAAGAGCCTATGCAACCCTTAAGGTCTTGAAACTGTGTGCGTGTGTACAAGTGTGCGTATGTAAGTGAGTGTGAGTGTACATGCGTGTGTGGTCGTGTGTGTGTATGACTATGTTTGTGCATTTGGGTGTGTGTGAGTGTGCGTGTGAGCTACCTGAATCTGTGTGCACACATTTGTTTGGCTATGTGTGGCTATATGTGTGCGTGTGTGTGCGTGTGTGTGCATGTTTGTGTACATGTGTACGTGAGTGTGCGTGTGAGCTACCTGAATCTGTGTGCACACATGTGTTTGGCTATATGTGTGGCTATATGTGTGCGTGCGTGCATGTGTGTGTGTGAGTGTGAGCGCGAGCTACCTGAATCTGTGTGCATTTCTGTGTTTGGCTATGTGTGTGCCTTTGAGTGCCTGTGTGTGTGAGTATGAGTGTGAGCTAGCTGAATCTACCTGCACACACGTGTGTGTCTATGTGTGTCTATGTGTGTGCGTGAGTGTGAGAGTGAGTGTGAGCTACCTGAATCTACCTGCACACACGTGTGTGGCTATGTGTGGCTATGTGTGCCTTTGTGTGCGTGCGTATGTGAGTGTGAGCGTGAGTGTGTGTGTGAGTGTGAGTGTGAGCTACCTGAATCTGCGTGCATATGTGTGTATGACTATGTTTGTGCCATTGTGTGTGTATGAGTGCGAGTGTGAGCTACCTGGATCTACGTGCACAAATGTGTTTTGCTATTTGTGGCTTTGTGTCCGTGCGTGTGTGTGTGTGAGTGTGAGCTACCTGAATTTGAGTGCACACATGTGCTTTGCTATGTGTTGCTGTAAGTGAGCCGTTGAGTGCGTGTGAGCGTGAGTGTGAGCTACATGAATCTACCTGCACACATGTGTGTGCCTTTGTGTGCGTGCGCACGCAAGTGTGAGTGTGAGCTACCTGAATCTGAGTGCACACAAGTGTGTGTGGCTATGGGTGGCTGTGGGTACGTGTATGTGAGTCTGACAACCACAGACAGACAGACAGACAGACAGACAGACAGACAGACAGACAGACAGACAGACAGACAGACAGACAGACATACAGACAGACAACAGACAGACAGACAGACAGACAGACAGACATACAGACAGACAGAGCAGACAGACAGACAGACAGACAGACAGACAGACAGACAGACAGACATACAGACAGACAGACAGACAGACAGACAGACAGACAGTACAACAGACATACCGACAGAACAGACAGACATACAGACAGACATACCAACCAGACAGTCAGCACATACAGACAGACAGCCGACAGACAACATAACAGACAGACGACAGACAGACAGACAACAGGACAGACAGACCTACAGCAGACAACAACAACGACAGACGACATACAGACGACATACATACAGACATACAGACAGACACAGATCAGAGACGACAGACAGACAGACATACAGACATACGACAGACAACAACAGACAGACAGACATACATACCAACAGACATACATACATACAACAGACAGCATACAGACATACAACAGACATACAGACAGAACAACATACAAGTACAGCAGCATACTACAGACATACCGACAGACCACAACCGACGACTTACAGAACAGATACGACAGCCCGACGACAGACAGACAGACCAACATACGACGACGACAGAACAGATCTACCGACATCAGACAGAACAGACAGCGACGACAATACACAGACAAGACCGACATAGACACAGACACAGACTACAGACACAAGACACAGACACAACACAGACCACAGGACACAGACTACAGACACAGACACAGACACAGACACAAGACACAGACACAGACACAGACACAGACACAGACACAGACACAAGACACAGACACACAAGACACAGACACCAGACACAGACCAGACACGACAACCAGACACAGACACAGACACAGACCCAGACACAGACACAGACACAGACACAGACACAGACACAGACACAGACACAGACACAGACACAGACACAGACACAGACACAGACACAGATCCACACAGACACAGACACAGACACAGACACAGACACAGACACAGACACAGACACAGACACAGACACAGACACAGACACAGACACAGACACAGACACAGACACAGACACAGACACAGACACAGACACAGACACAGACAGACAGACAGACAGACAGACAGACAGACAGACAGACAGACAGACAGACAGACAGACAGACAGACAGACAGACAGACAGACAGACAGACAGACAATCAGAACAGACAAGACAGACAGACAGAACAGACAGGACCGAAGACAGACAGAAGACAGACAGACAGACAGACAGACAGACAGACAGACAGACAGACCGACAGGACAGACAGACAGACAGACAGACACGACAGACAGACAGACAGACAATCAGACAGACAGCGACACAGACAGAACCGGACAGACAGACAGACAGACAGACAGACAGACAGACAGACAGACAGACAATCAGACAGACAGACAGACAGACAGACAGACAGACAGAGCACTATACCTCTATCACTCGGTGTGCGAAATCACTGATACTCCTCCCATTTGCCAACACCTGGGTATGAAAGCAAACATTGGTTGGCACATTAATATCTGTAGTATAACAATAAATATTACAATACATATAAAAACACATATCACAGTACATATTACAATACATACAAACACATATTACAATGCGTATTACAATACATATAAACACATATTACAATACATATTACAATACATATGAAAACACATATTACAACACACATTACAATACAAACTACAATACAATTAAAACGCACATTTTACAATCAATTGCTTGGCACCCCTACAACTTATATATACAAAACAAAAGTCCCACGTCGATCCAAAGTTCAGCACCCCTCCACCTTGAATATTTAAATTAACACTCACATCTAGAGCCATTGTTTGGCTCCCCTCCAACTTGCATATAAATAAAAAAAACTCCCATGTCGATCCATAGTTAGGCACTACCCACCTCAGATATACATACATAAAATGCCTCCCATATCAAGCTATTGTTTGGCTCCCCTCCAACTTTTATATACAGACCAAAACTCCCATGTCGATACATAGTTCAGCACGCCTCCACCTTGAAGATTGAATTAACACGCACATATAGAGCCATTGTTTGGCTCCCCTCCAACTTATATGTACAAAACAAAACTCCCTTATCGATCCATTGTTCTCCCGTATCGATCCATAGTTCGGCACCCCTCCACCTTGAATTTGAATTGAACAGTCACATCTAGAGCCATTCTTTTGGCACCCCTTCAACTTATACATACAAAGCAAAACTCCCATGTCGATCCATAGTTCAGCACCCCTCCACCTTGAATATTTAAATTAAATTAACACTCCCGTCTAGAGCCATTGCTTGGCACCCCTCAACCTTGCATACAGATATAAACTCCCATGTCGATCCATAGTTCAGCACCTCTCAACCAATTATATTGAATTAACACTCACATCTAGAGCCATTGTTTGGCCCCCCTCCAACTTATACATACAAAACAAAACTCCCACGTCCATGCATAGTTCAGCACCCCTCAACCTTGAATATTGAATTGAACACTCACATCTAGAGCCATTGTTTGGCACCCCTCCAACTTATACATACAAAGCAAAACTCCCATATTGTTCCATAGATCGGCACTCTCCACCCTATGTTGGGTATATATATATATATATATATATATATATATAGAGAGAGAGAGAGAGAGAGAGAGAGAGAGAGAGAGAGAGAGAGAGAGAGAGCCTTTTCCACATCGACCAATTGCTTGGCGCCCCTTCAACATGCATATATAAATAATAAACCCCATCTCGATCCATAGTTCGGCACTAACCACCTTACATATATACATATATATATCCCCTTCCATATCAATCCATTTTTGGCAACCCTCCAACTTGGATGTATAAATAAAAACTACCATGTCAATCCATAGTTTGCCCCCCCCTCCCCCACCCCCCCCTTGGACATTTAAAACCAAACTCCCACACAATCCATAGTTCGCCACTTCCCACCTCAGAAATACATACAGTACACAAACCCCCTTCCATGTCAATCCATTGATTGGCACCCCTCCACCTTGGATATATAATTAAATTAAAAAACCCTATGTCGATCCATAGTTCGGCACTCTCCGCCTTATCCATATAAATAGATGTATGAATGAACACTCACATATAGTGCCTCTCTCCACCTTATCCATATATATTCATATACATATATATATATACATATGTATGTATGTATGAATTAACACTCACATCTAGCGCCTCCACAGAGCCATTAGAACCGACTGCTAGACCGGACCACTTGGAACCGTAGTCAACACCCAGCACTCGAGTAGGTGGCTCTCCTGCACCTGAGCAGCGCATGATTTGTGTGTTAGAGAGGAAACTGCAGGTCGAGTAGAAGGAGCAGACCATTCTATCGTTTTTGAGCTACGAGTAGCAGCTTCTTGGTAGCTCCCTTCTCAGTCCTTGGGCAAAACCTGGAGTTAGCTTGTGTGTCTGAAAGCTGATATTCCAGGCATTTCAAGGCAGCTGACACCTTTGAGCTTGACCCGTTGCTGGCTAATGGAGCCGGCTAGAAGCTGCTGCAAGTAGCAAGACAATGCGTAGATGGTAGCGGAAGGTTTGGCCAAAACAGGGCCCCAGGTGGCGATCGCTATTGGTAGCGGGGGGAAAAAGCACTGCTACGTGTAGCAGCATCTAGGCAGCTCCTTTCCTCTGTCCTTGGTCCAAACCTGAAGTTAGCTAGTGATTCTGAAAGCGGCCAAAGCGCACATAACAAGTTTTATGCAGCGTCGCATGCGACGCTAAAAAATGGAGGAGAGTGTTCGCGACGGAGCAACAGGTGGCAACAGAAGCGATATAGTTCCGAGACCGTTGGCTGACGTGCCAGGCTTCGTCTCAGGGGGGCGACCAGACGGCCAGAAGGACAAATGGGTAACCCTGGGGGGTCCCACACCCCAGAAGGGGGGGGCTCAACCAAAAATGCAGTTGAAAGCTTTGGGTATGGCCCAGTTACTGGCTATTGGAGCTGGATGGAAGCTGCCGCAAGTAACCCCAAAAAGAAACAGCACTACTCATCAGCATTGGGCAGCTCTATCCCAATGCATGCACCTTCCTCCTGGTCCATCCAGGTCCCCAAGATCCACCATGTACATCGAACAGCCTTATTCATGCATCCACCCAATGCATGCACCTTCCTCCTGGTCCATCCAGGTCCCCAAGATCCACCATGTACATCGAACAGCCTTATTCATGCATCCACCCAATGCATGCACCTTCCTCCTGGTCCATCCAGATCCTAAAGATCCACAAGCATGCACCCGTGCACATGTAATCCCTGAAACATCCTGTACATCTCTCCCTGAAACATCCTGTACATCTCTCCCTGAAACACCCCCTGCAACTTCCTGAGATACCTTGTACAGCTTACAGCCTTAGTCATGCATTCACCCAAGCATGCACTCCCCTCCTGAAACACCCACTCCCCCCCACCTCACCCCCCCACCCCCCCCACCCGCCCCCCCCCAACACCCCACACCACCTCTGCCCACCCCACCCCACCGCCTCCTCCCCTTCCCAGCTAGCCAACAAGATCTACCCGGTGCCCATGTCAGCTCCCCTTCCGGTCACACCACCTGAAACACTGTGTACAGCTTGAAGTCATAGTCATCCATCCACCCAAGCATGCACTCCCCTCCTGATCCCCCACCCCACCTCTGCCCACCCAACCCCACCCCACCGCCTCCTCCCCTTCCTAGCTAGCCAACAGGACCTACCCGCCGCCCATGTCAGCTCCTCTCCCGGTCACACCACCGCGTACAGCTTGCAGCTAGTCATGCACCTACCCAAGCATGCACATGTGCACCCAAGCACTGAGCCTCATGTACTCCCCTCCTGAAACACCGCAAGTGCAGGAGGTGGTGTGTGTGGTGTGTGGTGTGCTATGGTGTGGCGTGAGTGGTGTGAGTGGTGTTTGGTGTGCTGTGCTGTGGCGTGAGTGGTGTGTGGTGTGCTGTGCTGTGCTGTGGTGACTGAGCCGTGTACAGCTTACAGCTAGTCATGCACCCACCCATGCATTCACCTGTGCATGAAAGCGTGCACTCCAATCCCACAACACCATATCACCGTTCATTTTGGGGGATACACGTAGCAGCTTCTAGACAGCTCCCTCTCCCTGTCTTTGAGCCAAACCTGAAGCTGGCTAGTTCGCCTGGATGCTGATATGACAAGCATTCCACCTAAGATTCATTGGGTTTGACCCAGTGACTGGATATTGGAGCTGGTGGGAAGCTGCCATGAGGAGCCAAAAAATAAAAGAGTGCACCATGCACTGCTGAAAATCCCCCATATATCATGTACTGCTGAAAAGCCCCCGTGCACCATCCAACATTATTAGGCCCGCATGGGTCATCCATGCATGGATGACAAACTTGGGTGACCCCCGTGGAGGCCATGGGGTGTTTCAATAATGAGTGCTGCCATGGATCATCCATGCAGTGTTGGGGGCCCCAGATAGAGTCCATGCAATCGTGCAATATAGGACACCAACATTGAGTCCATTGATATACGGTATGCAATAATGGGTGCTCCCATGCATCAGCCATGCAGTATTGGGGGGCCCAGATAGAATCCATGCAGTCATGCAATATGTGACACCAACATTGAGTCCATTGATGTACTCTAATGGGTGCTCCCATGCATTATCCAGCATTGTTAGGCCAGGCATGGAATACCTTGAGGAGGAGGAGGAGGAGGAGAAGGTTTAGATGGGCTAGGCCTAGGAGCAGGACGGCCGTTCGAATTCTTGGACTTCTCCCGCTGCAAGTTTTCAACAGCCTGCTGGCGAAAGCTGGAAGGTGCTGGTGGAGGGGGGGGCTTCCACGCGGGCCGCTTTGGTTTGCCGAAATCCTCCATGCAGAAGCATTTCACACGCAGCGACCTTGACGGCGTCAATTGCAATTGCATCTTGCTTATGCCCAAACATTCATAAACTGTTCATACTCATACTCAGTCACGAAAGGACGCTTGAAAGAAATAAAGGAATTGACGCCGCTCTGCTTGATTTGAGGAAATGAATCATAGGCTTGAGGAAATGAATAATAGTACGTCAGGTAGGACGAAAGGCGGTAAGCAAAATCGGCGTGACCAACGAAAATAAAACGAGGTGTGGGCCAGAGGGGGTGAAAGGAGGCGGGGTAAGTGGGGCAAAGAGGGGCAGGGGGGCGTTCAAGGCGACGGCGAGGGAAGAGGGAAGACGATGATGTGAGCTGTGTGGACAGGGTGGACGAGGGGAGGAAGGAAGAAACGCACAGTGGCGTGGCTTGAGGGGGGGAAAGCGTGAATCCAGAAAAATGTCTTATGCTGAAGAAATATGCGGTGCATGAACTGGAAATGCTTGCCATCGAGCACGAACTACGCACTTTATCATTAGCTATAAGGTTGCAAGCAGTTCACAGTGTACACAGAACATCATTCACTTCAGTTTTTCGTTAAGCAGAAGGAGCTGGCAAGGCGACAGGCCGGTTGGGCAGAGACCTTAGCAGCTACGCGAAGATATCGCAGCCCCTGGTCGATGGTCGTAGCAAAGGGCAGAGTAGGGCAGGCGAGGGTAAGGGAACGAGAGAAAGTGGACGCCAGCAGGCGTGGCTTCAGAGTTGAAGGCTTCAGAGGCTTCAGCTTCAGAGTCAGGCTTCAAAGTAGCAGCTATTAGCACGGGCAAGTCAGCATGCATGAAACGAAGACGATGACCATGACGACGACGACGATGAAGGATCGCTACATGTTTTTTTTTAGCGGATCCCCCCCTTCTGGTTGTCCCCGTCCGCTTGTTGTGCGACCGACACGCGCGCGTGCACGCGTGCTACCTCCTGACACCTCAGCTAACGGCCAACGGTCTCGTAACTAACTAACTGACTTTGGTCCGCTCGATTCCGACGCCAACCTCCGCAAATTTTCGGTTCGCTTGCGACGATGCATAGGACTTGTCCGCGTCGCTCGTGGCGCTGCATAGTACTTGTCCGATAAATCTGGGCTTATCACCATCTTCCAAGCCCCCCCAAGCGCAAGCGATAACCCACGGAACCAGGGAGCACAATAGCGAGTTCTATGGGGCAGCTACCCGCGCCCGCGCCCGCAGACCTCCGAGTAGTCTGAGTCTAGTAGAAGATGACGTCAGTGGCGTGGCTTGCTCCACCTCCTTAACCCTTTGTGTTTGAATGACAGTATAGCAGATACTGTCATAAACAAATCGTCGGAGGCATGCTGTACACATCCAGTAAGTCGTAGCTTGCAGTACAGGTGGCCATTTTTGTCTTATCAAATTCCTTCCATAATAATTGTTGTCTTTGATCTTTCTCCCTTCCCCACCCTCCCAGCCCATCCGCAAACATGGCTCGCGAGAATCATCTTTACAGTGCAAAGCTCAGTGAGCAGGCTGAGCGGTCAGTAATCTTGTGAACAATGCCGAAGTTGACTTTGCTCCCTTGTCTAGCTGGCCCGTTTACTAGCCTTCATTAGTAGCTGTAGATTATTGGCGCGTCTAATGCTTGATCATACACGTCTCGCAACCTCAATCTGTTCAAAAGTTCCAAGTTGCTGAGAGAGAGCTGGATGCTGGTTGTTCTAGTTATAAGCTCTAGCCATTTGCTGGAATATAATGAGACTTCTAGCGTTTATACGATTATCACTCACCTGTCCCCCCCCAAATCCCCCCCTTGTATCTGACTCGCAACTCACTCGCTCTATCTTGGCTTCGTTGTACCTGTCTTCTTAGGTATCAGGACATGGTATCCGAGATGAAGGGGATTGCTGCCATGGCCGTGGAGCAGGAGCTCTCCATCGAGGAGCGCAACCTGCTGTCCGTTGCCTACAAAAACCTTGTCGGTGCTCGCCGTGCCTCTTGGCGCATCCTGCAGTCTGTTGAGCATAGCGAGTCCGCTAAGAGCAACGAGAAGAGGGTTTCGCTCATTCAGAAGTATCGCGCCATTGTTGAGAAGGAGCTTGACAACATCTGCGGAGAGATTCTTGAGCTGCTCGACAAGTACCTTGTGCCTAGCGCCACTACCTGCGAGGCTTCTGTCTTCTATCTGAAGATGAAGGTGCGCGGAACTCTGACCCTCAGAAGTTTCTTCTTTTTGCCCTTCTCTGCTATTCGTACTGAGTGGACCTTGTGAGAAACTTCTGACGCATGCCTTGTTCTTGGGTTCCCGTTATTGAATCGAACATGCTCGGGTCGCTCTTCTACTAGTCGAGCGTCCTGAAGTCCCACGTGTCAACTGCCCTCGTCTAGAAGTAGAGCGACCCACGACAACTGCTGACGCCGCGGGCCAACGCCTGGAGTTTTGAATGGATGAATATTTTGCTGTGTGGCAGATGCGATCGATGAACTCTAATTGTGTATCATCGACAGCCTGGTGGGTCGAGAAATGCTATATACCTTGCCTTGAACTACTGTGTTAAGCTAAGTAACCCCCTCTAGAGCCAGAAGGCCAAGTCAAAGCAACCAAACTCTAAGTCATTATTAGCCCTGACTTCTGACAAGAACTTCTGCGCTTTGTGTAACAGGCTGACTATCACCGTTACATTGCCGAGTTCAAGACTGATGATCCTAGGAAGGAGGCTGCTGAAAATACCCTCGGCGCCTACAAGTCTGCCCAGGTAAACCTCACCTTCCTACCATTTTTATCGCACAGTATTCCCCTTGGTTTGTTCTCTACCTCCCTTCCTGTTGTTTTCTCTGTTGTGCAAATGCATGTGCCCAATCCATGTATGTATTCCATCCCATCCTGATGTACCCCATCCTTCTCCCCACAGGAAAAGGCTGTGGCCGAACTTACCTCCACCAACCCCATCCGCCTGGGACTGGCCCTCAACTTCTCTGTTTTCTACTACGAGGTCATGAACCAGCCTGACCAGGCGTGTTCATTGGCCAAGCAGGCCTTTGATGAGGCCATCTCAGACCTGGACACCTTGGGGGAGGACTCCTACAAGGACTCTGCCCTGATCATGCAGCTGCTAAGGGATAACCTCACTCTGTGGACGTCCGAGATGCAGGACGAGGGCAAGGCCAGCTAACAACCCTCACCTGTTTACTGAACATAGATTAATATGGGTGGTGTGGGTTAAGGTGTTAGTCTTGATGGGGGGGGGGGGGGGGGGGGGGGGCACGTCCAGGATATAGGTGCATCTGCGCTTTGATGGCTTGCACCTAAGTCTGCAACAAATGTGTGTGGGGAGTCCAAGTATAAGCATTTCATGGGTGGGATAAATTTGAGGCCAAGGCCTGTCCCTTGCTAGTGTTTCTCTTTTCAGCTTTTCGCAGCATACACCAATGTTTTCTAAACATTTGATTATGTTAGCTTCAAGGTGCTCTAGACTGCATCAGCTTACGCTGAACGGCCAGTCAGGCGAGTTATCTGGAAGCTGACATAACCAGCTGTCCAGAACTGCTGATGTAGCTTGATGTTGCCCAGTGGCTGGCTCAGGGAGCTACCTAGATGCAGGTGAAGGATCTCCAGCATTCCGTATTTTGTGAGACCACCGTTCATCTACATATGGTGTAATGATCACTGTTTTCGTTCTTTGCTGTGCATAGCAGCTTCTTGGCAGCTACTTGAACTCCAGTTACATGGCTCCAGCCTTTAAGGCTGCTCACTGCCTTCGGTAGTTACATCAACATTAAATACATTGTCAACCTAGTGAAACGGACTATCCAGCACCACTGAAATGTCGGCTTGGGCCTGTGGCTTGATCATGAAGTTTCGAAGAAGCTGCTGCTTACAGCCCACAATGGGAACTATATATGTTGACAATATTTTGCAGCAACCAGGCTGCTACTTGTGGCTGATTCTCGCGTTAGCTGAAGTGAATGTTTGCTTCTGTACATGTTGTAGTTATGCATGGATAGGAGATGGGTAAGCTGATCTATGAGACAACAGGCTTGTGTGCTTGTGTTTGGCGTCATCACAGCTTTTTCTGATCACATCTAAGGTTTGTAAATATATATGTAGGCCAAAACTGTCGGTCGGTCGGTCCACATAGGATTGGATTGCTACATGGTTCTCAGCCAAATGACAAAATCTGAGTCACTCGCCGTTTGTTGTCATTGGCTACGATAGGGGGACCCTATATATCCGAATGTGCGTTACCCACGGATAGCAGGGAGCATACTATGCGGACTACAGCTCTTGACACTCCGTTACCGGTATGCTTCAATGGAGGCATGGTCTGTAATTTAGCTGACTAATAATTTGTGTTGACTTCATTATGGTACTCGTATAGAGTTTAATAGGGTATCGGTATAATTTGTATTTCTACCTGAACTTGGTTACATGGCTTCAACCAGCAATTTGGCTGCTCGCCGTCTTTGGCAGTTTGGCGGCTCGCCGTCTTCGTTTTTTTTTATTTCTACATAATTGAGACCTAAGGTACCGTACATAGAACTAATGTTTTGTTTTTGATACATCATGGCCTATCAGCCTTCACACTACCGGTACTCACCGCTCCTCAACTGCGTCCTGCATTTCCCCTTCTTTACTGCCAAAGTCATGGTTAAATGTCCACACCAGAGGGAGTATAAATAATAATGGGGGACGCCTACCCAAGAAAAAACCGGAGGGGGCTACCCCCCCCCCCCCCCCACCCCCCCCCCCCCCCCCCCCCCCTAAATAGAAATACCCCTTTTTTGAAAAACTTCGATATGCGATTCAGGGAATCAGGGGGGTTACAATATGGCGCACATAATGGCATCCTCGGAATTCCCACACAGGGCAGGGCCATTAACACCCAGCCACCAGAGAGAGGAGAGAGAGAGGATAGAGAGAGGGGTGGAGAGAGAGAGAGAGGGGAGAAGAGAGAGAAGAGAGAGAGAGAGAGAGATCGAGGGAGAAGAGAGGATAGGGGTGGAGAGAGAGATATATATATATATATATATATATAATATATATAGTCTTATATATATCTATATATATATGTTGGTGATATAATATATATATATGAATACTATGTTTGATAGTATATATAGAGATATAGAGATATATATGTTATATATATATTAGAACAATGTTTTGTAATATAGATATTATATATATATCTGTTGTATCTATACATAGATATATATATATATAGAATATACAAACAGTTTCCAATGAGTTCTTGCCTGAATTGCACGTTTCTCTTGTAATCCATGACTGTAAGAAGATATCGGATCAAGTGCATTCTGATAAGAAAATGCTGTTTTGATTTAGTGTTTAGTTTACAGCCTAGTACGGCTGAGCCAGCCACATTGATAGGGCTGGAGCCATGTAACAAATTTAAAGTATTGCATGGACTGCCCAACGGAACTGAGCCCCACGAGAGGATCAGTCAGTCACATACACACACAAATAGAGTGTGCGCCGCAAACAGTTGCGGTCCCCCACGCGTTGTAGCCAGCCCATGCCCATACCAGTCCAGCCCATGCCTCATGCCCATGCAGACTCACCGTACGCTCATTCGGCGCAACTGATGGGGAGCAGCGGAGGTGTCATTCAGCTACCCGGGTCAACTTTGTTATTCTGGGCATAAGCATCAAAAATATCATTGGCGTCAGGAGGTGTTAAGGCCTCCAAATTTTTCCTTCTCCCGATTGATTTTTTCTGATAATAGGGCTGTAATGGCATGTATCATGGCGATATTATGAGACATTTTAAAGCTCATTCTGAGCACCTCATTTAGGGGGGGGGGGGGGGGGGGGGGGGGGGGCTCCTCAGGTTTTTTTCAAACTTTTTACTCCAAATGACATTCTGAGACCACCCATGAGTAGGCCTTGGCAAGGGCAGTCCATTGGCATCTCTTTGTAACTCGTGCATTAAGTATCTACCCCCTGGGTGGGTGGGTGGGTGAATGGGGTGGGAGGTTGGGTGAATTAATGGGTGAGTGGGTTGGTAAATGGGTGAGCTTGGGTGGTATGGCCCCTGCCCTGTGTGGGAATTCCGAGGATGCCATTATGTGCGCCATATTGTAACCCCCCTGATTCCCTGAATCCATATCGAAGTTTTTCAAAAAAGGGGTATTTCTATTTAGGGGGGGGGGGGGGGGTAGCCCCCCTCAGGTTTTTTTGGGATAGGCGTCCCCCATTTTTTTATACTCCCGATGGCGTGGACATTTAACCATGACTTTGGCAGTAAAGAAGGGGAAATGCAGGACGCAGTTGAGGAGCGGTGAGTACCGGTAGTGTGAAGGCTGATAGGCCATGATGTATCAAAAACAAAACATTAGTTCTATGTACGGTACCTTAGGTCTCAATTATGTAGAAATAAAAAAAAAACGAAGACGGCGAGCCGCCAAACTGCCAAAGACGGCGAGCAGCCAAATTGCTGGTTGAAGCCATGTAACCAAGTTCAGGTAGAAATACAAATTATACCGATACCCTATTAAACTCTATACGAGTACCATAATGAAGTCAACACAAATTATTAGTCAGCTAAATTACAGACCATGCCTCCATTGAAGCATACCGGTAACGGAGTGTCAAGAGCTGTAGTCCGCATAGTATGCTCCCTGCTATCCGTGGGTAACGCACATTCGGATATATAGGGTCCCCCTATCGTAGCCAATGACAACAAACGGCGAGTGACTCAGATTTTGTCATTTGGCTGAGAACCATGTAGCAATCCAATCCTATGTGGACCGACCGACCGACAGTTTTGGCCTACATATATATTTACAAACCTTAGATGTGATCAGAAAAAGCTGTGATGACGCCAAACACAAGCACACAAGCCTGTTGTCTCATAGATCAGCTTACCCATCTCCTATCCATGCATAACTACAACATGTACAGAAGCAAACATTCACTTCAGCTAACAGGATATCCGATATCTTCTTACAGTCATGGATTACAAGAGAAACGTGCAATTCAGGCAAGATACCTTCATGACTGTTTGTATATATATATATATATATATATATCTGTTTGTATATATATATATATATATATATATATATATATATATATATATATATATATATATATATATATATATATATATATATATCATACATGCAACAACTCGTAGGAATCTTGGCAGCACTGTGTGTTGACACTTTGACAGATGATGTAAAATGTTGATGATGGATGCAAATCATCATACAAGCATCACTATTAGTATCCATACATCATAATAACCGCCACGTGACCTGGACATGTCTTTAAACTGTCTAATCCACTTAGTGTGCTCCCTGATTTCTGTGGGTATCAGGGGGAATTGGCAGACGGTAATACGCCCATAGTTGTAGTACCCTGCGTGGCTGGCCAGTGGAGCTGCCTGGAAGCTGTTGTTCTAGCCCCCAACAGAAACCACATGCTCATGACACTTATTGGGCTACGGGTTGTGATGGCTGAGGAGTTTGCCCTCGGCCACCCCCTCGGCCACCTCCTCGGCCACTCCCGCTTTCGTTCCCGGCAGGCCTGGGCGCGGACTGGCTACTCCCGCTCTCATTCCCAGCAGGCCTGGGCACGGACTGTGGGCTAGGACCCCTATACGGCCCACCACCCCACCCGCGCCTGTTCCCTCCTCTGCCCCCTCCCCCAGCTGCCCCAGCACCACCACCACCATTACGACCTCCAGCCTCGCCACCACCCCGGCCACCTCCTACACCACCACCACCACCACCACGACCTCCAGACTCGGCACTGCCCCGACCACCTCCTCCACCACCACCACCACGACCTCCAGACTCGGCACCACCCCGACCACCACCACCACCACGACCTCCAGCCTCAACACCGCCCCGATAACCTCCGCCCCGACTACCACCACCACGATCTCCCCCCCCTCCTGCCCCCCTTCCTGCACTCCCTCCCCCTCCTCCACTTCCTCCACCCCCAGCAACAACAGGGGCTGCTGGTGCTGGTGCTGGTGCTGCTCCCCCTGCCCCAAAGTCTGCCCCGCCTCCCGGTCTAAAGTCTCCCCCAAAGTCTGACAGTGTGCTTCGCTTCACATCACCACCACTGCCAATCCCACCTCCTCCACCACTGCCACCACCACCACCACTACCAACCCCACCTCCTCCTCCACCACTGACGCCACCACCACCACTACCAACCCCACCTCCACCACTACCACCGCTACGGCCCCTAGAATGCCCACCAGAACCACTCCTGGGTTGAGAACCCTGGCCACCAGCACCACCGGGCTTGCCCCCTCCTCCACCCTGTGCGCCACCAGGCGGCTTGGCCCCGGGAGCAGCAGAAGTGGCAGCACCGGGAGCAGGCTTGGACCCACTTACCCCGTCACCACTCCTACCCTTGTTTCCATTGCCATCTCCCGCACCCCTCTTTACCTCAACCCCGCCCCCACCACCGCCACGTGAAAACACAGGGGGTTTAGTGCCAGCTCCGGAGGATCCATCCCTGCCCCCCACAGCGCGAGATGCCTCGAGGCCACCCTGCTCCTGCTGTTCCTGCTGCTGCGGTGGCTGGTGGTGCAGGTTCTCCTGTGAGCCCATGGAGAACATATGAGACAAGGGACCGATGACAGGGAAGGATGGTGCGCCTGCTGGCGCCGCTGCGGGAGCATGGTTGGGTACAGGCATCATCCCAGATCCTTGGGGCCCAGACACCGCCACCCCCTGGGTTCCATTGGATCTGTTTTGTGCTGGTACTGGGGGGAAGGGGACTCTCCCTGGGGGGAGCAAGCCAGGGGGGGGGGCGGCAGTGGGTGCATCTTCCAGGCTGTTGGGTAGCTTGGGCTGAGGCTGGGAGGAGAAGGGAGGGATGGCGGAGGGGAGGGGGGGGGAGGGGTTGGTCCGGGCTGATGGGTAGAAGGAGGGGGCGGAGGGGAGGAAGGGGGGCGCTGAGGGGAGGAAAGGGGCGGCTGAAGGGAAGAAGGGGGGAGCAGAGACGTGGAAGGTGTTGGAGGGGGGCTGGGAGGCTGCAGCCTCCGTAGCTGCCTTGTCGACGTCGCTGCTGGACCGAACCCCGCTCACCGTTGGCATCGGGGGAGCCGAAGGCTGAGGCGCGATGAGCTCAACCAGTGCGGGGCTGAGGTGTGGTGGCGGCTGCATGCCGGCTGGGTGGGAGGCCACGTCCAGCAGAGAGGGCATGTAGCTAGGCGGGTGGATCATGTGCTGTGCCTGGTTGAGGTGAGGCACGTCTGACCAGGGGGTGACTTGAGGGAGCACCGTCACAAAGGGGGAGGAAAGCAGGCGGTCCAGCCTCTCCCGCAGGAACGCGACTGTGAACGAGGAGGGGAGTGGGTGGAGGGGATTAAGTGGGTGTACGAGGGGGAGGGGGTTGAATTTAGGGGTGTGAGGGGTGTGAGGTGAGGGGTGTGGAGTGAGGGGGGGTGAAGGAGCATGCCCACGGAGGGGGATGAGAGCAGGCGGTCCAACCTCTCACAGAGGAACGCAACTGTAAACGAGGAGAGGGGGGGGGGTGGGGGGGGGGGGAGAGGTGAGGGTGTGTGAGGGGTGCAAGTTGAGTGGGGTGAGGTGAGGGAGCACGGTCACGAAGGGGGATGAGAGCAGGCGGTCCCAACCACTCACACAAGAACGCAACTGTAAACGAGGAGAGGGGGGGGGGGGGGGGGGGAGGGGCTTAAGTGAGGTGTGTGAGGGGGAGGGGGTGAGGTGAGTGAGGAGGTGAGGGGAGTGAGGTGAGGGGGTGTATGAGGGAGCACGCTCAAGAAGGGGGATTATAGCAGGCGGTCCAGCCACTCCGCAGGAACACAAATGTGAACGTGGGGGGGGGGGGGGAGTTGAGAGTTGTGAGGGTTGTGAGGTGAGGGGGGTGGAGTGAGGGGGGGGGGGGTGAAGGAGCACGTCACTGAGGGGAGTGAGAGCAGGCAGTCCAGCCACTCACGCAGGAACGCAACTGTGCACGTGGAGAGGTGGTGAGGATGGGGGTGGGGGCGGGGGAGTGCGGGTGTGTGAGGGGGGCGGGGGTTGAGTTGAGGGGTGTGAAGGGTGTGAGGTGAGGGGTGTGAAGGGTGTAAATTGAGGGGTGTGAAGGGTGTGAGTTCAGGAGTGTGAAGGGTGTGAGGTGAGGGGTGTGGAGTGAAGGGGGGTGACTTAAGGGAGCACCGTCACCAAGGGGGGGTGAGAGCAGGCGGTCCAGCCTCTCTTTCAACTGTTAACGAGGAGGGGTGTGGGGGGTGTGGGGGGGGTGTGTGTGGGTAAAGTGAGGGGGGTGCAGGGTGCAATTGAAGGGAGGGGTGTGAGGGGTAGGGGTGTGAGATGATGGGGGGGGAGGTGTGTGTGTGGGGTGTGTGTGGGGTGTGTGTGTGTGTGGGGGGGGGGGGGGGGGGGGGGGGGGGGGGGGGGCACATACATACACATACATACATACTTTGGCAGAGCCCCCCCTGCATGGGGGAGGGGCGGGAGCACCCAGAGGCACCCCGTCGTGTTCTTTCTTTGTTTGTCGGCAAGTAACCCTGGCCCTTACTGGCCCCTGGCCCTGTCGTAAACCCTGGCTTTGGTCCGCTGTACTTGATTCCGGTGCCACCTGTGGCTCTGATAGCCAACACTCTCCGCCAATTTTCCGCATAGCTTGCTTCGCACCTAGGACTTGTTCAGCTTCCTGAGGGTCCGGTTGCGTAGCAAAAGTTGCGTAGCAAAAGTTTAGACGCAAGCCTGATTTCAGGATTGTAGCGTAGCAACGAATAGAGCGCGAAGAGCGGAGCCCAGGGGGGGTTGAGGGGCAGCGCGTCGCACCGGGTTGCACCGAGTAGCTCAGAATTTCCATACAAATAAGAAACTGGAGGCCTGCCTGTGACAGCGCGTCTCATTGAAATCACCATGCCCCACGTTCCAGTCCACAACCCATTGAGCCACAAGTTGGATACCCCACGCCATAAGCCACAACTTGGATGCCTACCTGTGACAGCGCGTCTCATTGAAATCACCACAACCCAATGAGCCACAGTCCACCACCCAATGAGCCACGAGTTGGATGCCTAAATGTGAAAGTGCGTCTCATTGCAATCACCACAACCCAATGAGCCACAAGTTGAATGCCTACCTGTGACAGCGCGTCTCATTGAAATCACCATGGCCCATGGTCCACGGTCCACAAACCAATGACACAATAACCCACAAGTTGAATGCCTACATGTGACAGTGTCTCTCATTGAAATCACCACAACCCAATGAACCACAGTCCACAACCCACTGAGCCACAAGTTGGATGCCTGCATGTGACAGTGCGTCTCATTGAAATCACCACAACCCAATGAACCAGTCCACGACCCAATGACCCACAAGTTGAATGCCCTGCGTCCCATTGAAATCCCCACAACCCAATGAACCACAGTCCACAACCCACTGAGCCACAAGTTGGATGCCTGCATGTGACAGCGCGTCTCATTGAGATCAACACTACCCAATGACCCAATATCCACAACCCAATGAGCCATGGTCCACAGTCCACAACCCACTGAGCCACAAGTTGGATTCCTACCTGTGACCCCTAGCTCTTGAATAGTCTCGTTGCCATCACCACTCAGAAACAAGATAGCCTTCTGAGAATGAAGCTCCAGTGTGTCCTGCGGTGGTTTGGTTTGGTTTGGCTTGGTAGGGTTTGGTTTGGTTTGGTTTGGTTGGTTTGGGTTAGGAGTTGGGGGTTATGTTGGGTTGGGTTGGGTTGGGGGTAGGGGTAGATAGAGGGGGGGGGGGGGGGGGGGGGGGGGGGGCATTTGTTACTTCCAGATTTCATCGAGTAGCAGCAGACCGAAGCCAGGGTTTTAAGCATAGTTAGGGCCAGGGTTAAGAGACGACAACACGACATACAAACAACACGAGGGCTTCCGAAAAGCAGAAAAAAGGGTGAGAGGAGACAGAAGACCTTCCAGTTACTGAAGGCTAGGCCACCTGCTTTTACTAGACGTTATGGACACACCCACCGAGCTTCAAGAAGAAAATAACATCCTGCTATTAAAGGCATAATTAATAATTAAATTAAAAAAAAATCCGCATTAAATTAAGAAAAATCAAAATGAACATCCTGCTATTAAAGCCAAACAAAAAAACATAATGAATATCCTGCCAAACCAAAATTAATAAGTAAATGAATCAAAAACCGAAAACGACCCCACCCACCCACCCACCACACATACCCCACTACTGTGAAAAGGCAACGCACCTTATGGTTCAGCACTTCTCCAGGCACTCTCAACATGAGAATCCTGCCAAAAGCTGCCAGCAGGCAAAGGTCGGAATCGTCCAGAGGCCGTGACTGCGGGGGGGGGGGGGGGGGGGGGGGGGGGGGGGGGGGGGGGGGGGGGGGGGGGGGGGGGGGGGGGGGGGAGGTGCGTCAGGGTTTATTTTGCATGTGCGTTTGTGTGTGTGTGTGTGTGTGTCTGTGGGGGGGGAGGACTCAGTTGCGCCAGGGTGTGTTTTGCATGTGTATGTGTTTGTATGTGCATGTATGTTTATGTGTATGTGTTTGTATGTGTTTGTATGTGCATGTATGTGTATGTGAATGTGTTCGTATGTGTTTGTGTGTGCATGTATGTGTATGTGTATGTGTACCCAACACCCCATACACCCCATTCACACAACACCCCATACACACAACACCCCATACACACAACACCCCATACACACAACACCCCATACACAGCAACCCAACACACCACACACACAACACACATACACACCAACCCAACCCAACCCTACATACCAACCCAACCCAACCCCACCCCAACCCACAGACTCACATCAGGAGGGAAGGGATGCCACTTCTCATACGTCACACACGCCCTGCGCTCCACCACTAAACCCAACACACACACAACCATACTTCCATACAACCCAACACACCACACAGACTCACAGCAGGAGGGAAGGGGTGCCACTTCTCATACGTCGCACACCTCACAGACTTCACCACTTAACACCAACGACATACATTTAAATGATCAAACAACATGATGGCAGGTCAGAGTAACAATAACACACAGGATGCAAATGCAAACGCATAGGCCTATGCAAAGATGCAAACCAATACATTATACATACCAACCCAACCCAACACCTCATACACACAACACACCAACCCAACCCCACCCTACATACCCCACCCAACAGTCACCCCACTCCAAATACCCCACCCAACACACCAACCCAACCCCACCCCAACACACCAACCCAATCCTACCCCACATACTTACATCAGGAGGGAAGGGATGCCACTTCTCATATGTCACACACGCCCTGCGCTCCAACTCGCATGCCCAGGCTTGGCGCTCATCAGTTGGACCATGCCCCTGGAAGGCTTGCCAGGGAAACAGGGGTGCGGGGGGGGGTGAGGGGTATAGGGGGTGTGGGTGGTGAGGGGTGAGGGGGGGTAGGGGTTGTGTGTGGAGGGAAGGGTGTTAAGGGTTGTGAGGGGGTAAGGGGAGGGTGTGGGGTGGTGGTGGTTTGTTGTGGTAGGGTGAGGGGAGGGGAGGGGGGTGAGGGGAGGGTGGAGGGGTGGGGTGGGTTGAGGGGAGGGGTTGGTGGGAAGTTTGTGGCTGGGGGGAGGGGAGGGGATAAGGGGAGGGGTAAGGTGGGAGGTATGTCGGGGGTCACCACACACCTCTGTGCTCCACCTCGTAAGCCCAGGCTTGGCGCTCATCAGTTCAGTTGGACCATGCCCCAGGAAAGCTGCACGGGAAACCAGGGGGTTGAGGGGGGAAGGGGCGTGGGGGGGGGGGGGGAGGGGGGGGGGAGGAAGGGGCCGAGGGGGGGGGTAGGAAGGGGGGAGGGGCGGGGGGTTGGGGAGAGGAGGGGGGGGGGGGGGGGGGGGGGGGTGGGTGTGGGGAGGGGGGAGGGGTGGGGGGGTGGAGGGGGGGTGGGGTGGGGAGGGGTGGGATAGGGGGGAGGGGGGAGGGAAGGGGGGAGGAGAGGTGGGGAGGGGGAAGGGGAAGGGTGGGTGAGGGACGGGGTGAGGGGAGGGGGGGGGAGGGGGTGCGGGGGGGCTGCGGGGGAGGGGTAGTGGGGGTGATTGAGCGGTTGGGGGAGTGGTGAGGGGTGAGGGGAGGGTTAGGTGTAAGGGGTGAGGGGTAAGGCGTGAGGTATGAGGGGTCACACACGCTCTGCACTCCACCTCACAAGCCCACGCTTGGCCCTCATCAGTTGGACCCACGCCCACCACCCTCAGAGACTAAGAAATCAAGAATCCACCCCCTCCCTCCATCTCTCACTCACCTACCCACCACGACTACGAACTCAAGATTCCCCCCCCCATCCCTCCCTCTTTCACTCACCTACCCACCCACATCTATGAAATCACGATCCCCCCCCCCCCCTCCCCCTCGCTCACCCCACCCACAGAGGACTAAGAATCACGATTCCCCCTCCTCGCTCCCGCTCACCTCACTTACCCCCCACGACTTGAATCACAATTGCCCCCCCTCGCTCCCTCTCTCACTCACCTACCCTCCACGACTATGAATGAACTACCCCCCCCCCCCCCGCCCCCCCTCCCGCCCTCCCTCCTTTCCCACTCACCTACCAACTCCGACATCTATGCTATCCAGCGATTCCCCCCCTCCCCCCCATCCCACACCCACCACCCACAATCCATGCCTTCACGACCCCCTCCCACCCCCACTCCCTCTCTCTACGCCACCTACCCACACACACTATAAATCACGATCCCCCCCCTCCCCCGCTTCTCACCTGCACCTACCCCCCACATCCTATGCTATCACGATTCCTCACCCCCCCACCTTCCACACCCCCCCCCCCCCCACATCATGCTATCACACCCCACCCCCCCCTCACTCCCTCTCTCACTCACCTACCCACCACGACTATGAAATCACGATCCCCCCCCCTCCCTCCCGTTCTCACTCACCTACCCTCCCACATCTATGATATCACGATTTCCTCACCCTCCCGCCCTTCCACACCCACCCACCCACCCACATCCATGCTCTCACGACCCCCCCCCCCCCCCCCCCTCACTCCCTCTCTCACTCACGTACCCACCACGACTATGAATCACTATCCCCCCCCCCCCCTCCCTCCCTCCCTCACCACCCACCCACCCCCACATCCATGCGCTCTCGATTACCTTCCTCCTCCCTCTCTCACTCACCTACCCACCACAACTATGAAATCATGATTACCTTCCTCCCTCCCTCCTGCACCCACCCACCCGCCTACCCAACCACCATCATCTAATCCCTCCCTCTCTCACCCAACTCACACCCAAGCTATCACAATTCCCTCCCTGGTCGGCGGTGTACCACCATCCTCAACCATTCACCCACCCACCCCTCACCACCCACACACCTGACCACCCACACACATGCAATAGTGACACCCTCCAGCCCTCACCTGAGCAAAGTTGATCAATTTGATGAGCCTCTCAACTTGATCCGCAGCCAGGATGGGGTTCATGGTAATCAAGGGGGGGGACTGGCTCAGTGGGTGCCGCACCACCATCCTCAACACCCTCATCTGCCCACACACCCCTCACCACCCACCCACACCCGCCCACATGCAATCGCGACACCCTCCAGCCCTCACCTGAGCGAAGTAGATCAATTTGATGAGCCTCTCTACTTAATCCGCAGCCAGGCTGGGGTCCACGGTAATCAAGGGGGGGGCTGACTCAGTGGGCGTTGCACCACTATCCTCAACCCTTCATCCACCCACACCCACACCCGCCAACACAGTCACTCACCACCCACCCTCACCTGCCAACACACTCACTCACCACCCACACACACACGCCAATACACTCACTCACCCACCCACCCACACCCCCACCCATCCAGGTACCCAGTGAGACGGCTGCCCCTGAACCCCGCGGAGCGCGAACCACAGAGCTTCAGGGGCTCAGGGTGGCATTACTGACTAGTTTAAACAGACCCATGCGTCACCATGCAGCGTAGGAATTGCGCACATCGCAAAAATAAAAATGGCAATCGCGACATCCTCCAGCCTTTACCTGGGCAAAGTAGATCAATTTGATGAGCCTCTCTACTTGATCAGCGGCCAGGCTGGGGTCCACCGCAATCAAGGGGGGAGCTGACTCAGTGGAAGGCGCACCACTATCCTCAACACTCTCATCTGCCTCCTGCACATCCTCTGCATCTGCATCTGCAGAGCTAGCGGCTTCGTCATCGTCTGATGCAGAATCTGCGAGTAAGATACAAGGCAGAGGGGGTGGGGGGTGGGGGGTGAGGGGTGTTTGTGTGTGTGTGTGGAGGGGGAGGGGGGTGAGGGGCGACTAGCTGCTTCGTCATCGTCCGATGCAGAATCTGCGAGTAAGATACAAGGCAGAGGGTGTGGGGTGTGTGTATGGGGGGGGGGGAGGGGGGGGAGGGGCGACTAGCTGCTTCGTCATCGTCCGATGCAGAATCTGCGAGTAAGATACAATGCAGAGGGGGTGGGGTGTGTGTGTGTGCGGGGGGGGGGGGGGGGGGGGGGGGGGGGGGGGGGGGAGGGGGGGGAGGGGTGACTAGCTGCTTCATCATCGTCCGATGCAGAATCTGCGAGTGAGGTATAAGGCAGAGGGTGGGGTGTGGGGGGTGAGGGGTGTGGGTGGGTGTGGGGGGTAAGGAGTGAGGGGTAAGCGGGGGGTGGGGGTGGGGGGGCAAGTGGTGTGTGTTGGGGGGGGGGGAACCAGCGGGGGGTGAGGGGTGAGGCTGTGGGGGGGTCGGGGGGGGACATACATTTAGATGATCAAACAACAGGAAGACAGGAAAAGGTAACAGAAACAGACAGGATGCAAATGCAAATGCATAGGCCTATGCAAAGATGCAACCCAAGAGATGCTAGAGTGAGACTAGACTAGTAATGGTCCTACCCACTGCAGGGTACCGACTCACTAGTTGGACTGTAAAGTATGTATACACACATACATTTGAACAGGCAGGACAGAACACAGCGAGCAGTGCAAAATTAGCCTAACAAGCCTAACAAAATTACACACGGCGAGCAGTGCAAAATTAGCCTAACAAGCCTATGAAATTGCACACAGCAAGCAGTGCAAAATTCGCCTAACAAGCCTATCATATTGCATACGGCGAGCAGTGCAAAATTCGCCTAACAAGCCTATCAAATCGCACACGGCGAGCAGTGCAAAATTAGCTTAACAAGCCTATCAAATTGCATACGGCGAGCAGTGCAAAATTAGCCTAAAAAGACTAACAAAATTGTGTGAATCCTGGAGTGCTCCCGTTTATAAGACCTGACCTAGTCACTGCTGCCCATTGTGTCCCGGCTCACGCTGTACATACATACACACTTGATAATGATAACGCCTGGTGGGGTGTGGTGTTAAGGGAGCCCGTTGTACGCGGGGTGGGGAGCGGTCTCCTACCTCAACTGGACAAGCTACCATCACGGTTCACAACGACCTGCAAAGCCAAGAGCGACCGAAGGGGAGTCGAACCCCCGACTCTTCATCCTCAAGCGATCTGGTCTACCACTAGACCATTGTATATCACTGAAAGGGGCTTACAAACTCGATATACACACATACATTTAGATGATCAAACAACAGGGAGACAGGAAAAGGGAACAGAAACAGACAGGATGCAAGTACAAATGCATTACACACATTCATACACACTTGATACGACAGGGACCTCCTCCGCCACCTCACGCAAAAGTAGCTGAACGGCTGTTGGCTACTAAACGAGGTGTCAACCCAAGTACAAGGTCATGGGGGACTAGACCACAGCACGGAACCCATGCCCGACCACATCCATTGGGGTGGCCCAAACCGAGGGAAGAAACCCACGACAGAGAACCGTGTACCCTGCAGTGCCGCAGGTTATATATAGCATCCCTCCACACACATGCATACGCACTTGGGTTCTCCGTTTCGAAGAATGGCTCTATGGTGGAGCTCTAAAGAACAATAAGGTGCAGGGATCGAATCCCTACGGGTGCGCTTTAGCGTCCGCGGTCGCTGTCAACCACCATGGTAGCTTTGTCCAGGTAAAGTAGCAGCCCGTTCTCTACCGCCGTAAGACAGGATTCCCTTAAGACCACGCCCCACCAAGCGTTATCATTACCTCATTACATACTGGCCAAGGTGCTGCCTGGTGATGTCTGTTTGACAAAGCTAGTCGCTGTCTTTTGTATTCATTGTTCCCTATATGTCTTCTCCTTATACTGTTGATTCCTCTTTTCTAAAATTTTCAATGTAGATCTCGTGTACTGCCTGCCAAGAAAGAGGCTTTGATTTGTATACCGTACTGCTCTCAAAATTTTACGGTTTAAATTGACGGGAGCAACCGTCAAATCGTGGCGTACCGTATATTACGAAACGAAAAAACCGTCAAATCGGTTTTTTTGCCGATAATAGGTGCATCACTAGAATGCACATATCTCACTGCTCAGTGGGCCAAACACTACAAGTTTTAGTGATACGAGATCCCTGGGACCTCCTGCATCTGTCTGCATATTCAGATGCCTCATCTGACAAAAAAACGAGTTTGGGAGCACAGACCCTGTGGCCATCTTAAACCACTCTTCCTTCCTCCAATTGTTCGAATTAGGACACACTGGTGATGAGGATGAGGTGCCCTTGGCCCTTCTAGGTCGCTAAGCAACACATTAACATACATTATGCTTATGCTTATGCTTATGGCATTGACTGAGCAAGAGATGATTTCAGGATTTAATGGAACGATTGAATGTCTCATTCTAGTTATTTCAATGAGTACCGGTAGTGTTATGCTGAACAAGATGTTGGGATCATTGCAGTATTATATGTAAACTCCTTGCAGGTCCTAGAACAGTGTCCCCTAATATTGTACCATGAACCATGAACCAGTGTAACATGATTAAGTACAAACGTCCAGTTGCATAAATGGATTTTATTAAAATGGAAACCGTCAAATGTGTGACGTCAATTTATATTCCTATTAAAAAAACGTAAAATGTAAACCGTCAATTTATAATAAAACCCCCCCAAAAAGCCGTCAAATTTTGCAACCGTTAAATTTTGAGAGCAGTACGGTATATCCCCACACATATAAACGCACTTGAGACAACCAAAGCCTCCTCAGCCACTTTCAGTCGCAAACAAGAACAGGCACTGCAACATAATGCAAAAAAGCAGGTTACGTCCAAGGTGCTCGTATTAGGCCTGGTTGTGTTGTCTGCAGGCGTAGGATGCCGGTTCACCAACAGACAACGGCCTCAGAGAGGATGCCCCACGCGTCCTTGGGTTGATGCTGAAGCACCATGCAAATGCTACACTTGGTCACACATACATACGCACTTGAAACGACAGAAGCCTCCTCAGCCACCTGTGCCTCAGCTTTGATCTCAGCTACATCAAAAGCAGCCTCCGACAGTTCAGCTATACGTGCTTCCTTGAATTCAGCTACAAATTCAGCTACACGTGAAGCCGTAATCTCCTCCACCAGCCTGGCGTGCTTCTCCTCCACGGCCGCCAGCTCATCAGCCACCACATCCTTCAACCCGCTGTACACCTTCTCCAGCTCCTCGACAATAGCTACTACTTGTGGCTTGGCCGCAACCACAGGCTCCTGTGTGGGTGTGTGGGGGGTGCGTGGGGGGTGGATGGTGGTGGTGGTGGTGGGGGGGGTTAATGTAGGTGTGGAAGGGTGGGGTGGGGGGGGGGGGGGGGGGGGTTAATGTGGGTGTGGAAGGGGGGGGGGGGGGGGGGGGGAATCTGCTTTCACAATTTCTTTAACCATCTCCAGTTCCTCAACGATAGCTACTACTTGTGGCTTGGCAGCAACCACAGGCTCCTTGTGGGTGGTGTGTGGTGGGTGGGTGGGTGGGTGGTGGGGTGGGGGGGGGGCGAGTTAGTGGGTGTGGGTGCTGGGTGCGAGTTTTGCTGGTGTGGTGGGTGGATGGGGGTGAGGGGTTGGGGGTGGTCAGCTCGGCAAATTGGGGTCAAGAGTTGGACATTTGATCAGCGGAGGGGGGTGGGGGGGTGAGGCAGGGCGGGGGGGGGGGGGGGGGGGGGGGGGGGGGAATCAGCTTTCACCAATTCTTGAACCATCTCCAGCTCCTCAACGATAGCTACTACTTGTGGCTGGGCTGCAACCACAGGCTCCTGTGTGGTGTATGTGTGTGTGTGTGTGTGGGGGGGGGGGGGGGGGTAGGGGGGTGAGGGGTGTGTGTGGTGGTGTTGTGGGGGGGGGGGGGGGGGGGGGGGGGGGGGGGGGGGGGGGGGGGGACAACAAACAGGAGGGGAAGGTCGAGTTGTCGGACATTGACTTTTAGGTGGGGGGGGGTCACACCAGAAAAAAAACAAGCAAGCAAACAAACAAAAAGAAAACAAACAAATAGAACAGAGCAGAAGGTAAAAATCCACAGTACCCTACCCCACCTATGCACCCCCATGCACTAGAAACCCATAGAAACTGACAGGTATGGTCAACATACTTTTATAACGCCTGGTGGGGCGTAGTGTTAAGGGAACCCGTCGTACGCGGGTAGAGAGCAGTCTTCTACCTCAACTGGACAAGCTACCATCGCGGTTGACAACGACCTGCAGCGCTAAGAGCGTCCGTAGGGGGAATCGAACCCCCGACTCTTCGTCCTCAAGCAATTTGGTATACCACTAGACCAACGTGGATCACTGATGGTCAACATAGTCCAGTAAAAAAACGAAGCCTGGCGTATGCGAAACCAATAGAATATTTTAGAAACTTGTAGAAACCTCTAGGCATTATCAACAGAGTCCTTCTGTGATCCTCACATTGTCCCACAGCCTTTTAGCTGTGTTAGTCACATAGTCTCGCAGCACTACAACCGGGCTAGAAGCCGAGGGAGAGCCACCCTTCGAGGCAAATGTCATCCTTTACCATCGCTTGTTTCACCCTACCCCACACATGCACCCCCATGTACTAGACAACAATAGAAACCACTAGTAACCACTAGAAAATGATAGGCATGGTCAACATTGTCCTGCTGAGTTTGCCACATAGTCCCTCAGCATTTTAGCTGTGTTAGTCACACATCATTTTCCAAATCACTACGGACGGGCTAGAAGCCTAGGGAGAATCTCCCTTGAGGCAAATGCCATCCTTTACCATCGCTTGTTTCACCTACCCACAATGACCCCCCAGGTACTAGAACCAATAGAAACACCCTAGTAACCACTAGAAAATGATAGGCATGGTCAACATTGTCCTGCGAGTTGCCACATAGTCTTCCTCAGCATTTTAGCTGTGTAAGTGCACACATCATTTTCCCAAATCACTCGGAAGGGCTAGAAGCTAGGGAGAATATCCTTGAGGCAATGCCATCCTTACATCGCTTGTCTTGTTTCACCCTACCCCACACATGCACACCCATGTACTAGACAACAATAGAAACCACTAGAAACCAATATAAACTTCTAGAAACTGATAGGCATGGTCAACATAGTCCTGCCGTGTTGGTCACTTAGTCCCACAGCCTATTCCGCATCACTTCAAACGGGTTCGAAGACTAGGGAGACCCTCTCTTTCAGGTAAATGTCCTCCTTTATCATCGCTTATTTTACCCAACCCCATGCATGCGCCCCCATGTACTATAAACCAAAAGAAACTTCTGGAAACCTCTAGGCATTATCAACATAGTCTTGCTGTGTTCGTCACTTAGTCCTACAGCCGTTTACACAACATTACGAACAGGCTAGAAGCCTAGAGTCCGCAAATATGGCGACTTGATACTTGAAACACTCGTTGAGTGTATTAGTGTCGTGGTATTTAGTTGAGTGGTATTTAGTTGAGTGGTATTTAGTTGAGTGGTATTTAGTTGAGTGGTATTTAGTTGAGTGGTATTTAGTTGAGTGGTATTTAGTTGAGTGGTATTTAGTTGAGTGGTAGTAAGTTGAGTGGTATTTAGTTGAGTGGTATTTAGTTGAGTGGTATTTAGTTGAGTGGTATTTAGTTGAGTGGTATTTCGTGGTGGAGGTAGCTGGTGGTATTTAGTTGAGTGGTACTTAGTTGAGTGGTACTTAGTTGAGTGGTATTTAGTTGAGTGGTATTTAGTTGAGTGGTATTTAGTTGAGTGGTATTTTGTTGAGTGGTATTTTGTTGAGTGGTATTTAGTTGAGTGGTATTTAGTTGAGTGGTATTTAGTTGAGTGGTATTTAGTTGATGGTAGCTGTATGGGTGATGGTAATTTTAGTTGAGTGATTAGTTGAGTGGTATTTTGTGAGGGGTATTTAGTGAGTGGTATTACGTGCATGAGTGGTATGCGTTGCGTGGGCTTAGTTGCGTGGTATTTAGTGGTGGTATTTAGTGAGTGGTATTTAGTTGCTGGGTGCTTTAGTGAGTGGATTTTGTTGAGTGGTATTTGGGGTGGTCTTTAGTGAGTGGTAGTAGTTGGAGTGGTATTAGGTGAGTGGATTTGTGAGTGTATTTTCGTGAGTGGTATTTCGTTGCGTGGTCTTTCGTGAAGTGGTATTAGTTGACGTGGTCTTTAGTTGCGTGGTCTGTGGTGGTCTTTTTTTTTGTCTTGTTGTTGAGTGGTCTTTCGTTGGAGGGGTATTTAGTTGCGTGGTATTTTGTTGCGTGGTTGTTAGTTTCCGGTAGGGAACGGCCAGGCAGTCTTCCATCCTCTGGTTCATATCATCCATTGATAATCTCTGATGCGGGCAGTCTGGCTCGGCTCAGCACCTTTCCCACAGATTCCTACGATGGCAATCTGTATGATATTATACTCACCTTTGGCCAAAATCATATGATGTGCCGATCCCTAGTTTCAGGTGTTTCAAAGCAAGGATATCACAATCAGGGTACTACATGACGAGCACTTATGCGCACTAGCGCGCAAGGTTTTGGAGCCCGACTGCGCGATTGACGCAACTTTTAAAAATCCCTCTGGGCGCAGTGCGCAGATTTCCGTTTTCAGTTGAGTCAAAAGCGCAGCCCAAAAGGAGGCAGTTGCGTCAAAAGCGCAGCCCAAAATGACATAATGTAGTACCCTGATCACCATTTGAGAGCCACCACTGCCCAACCCTTGTATCATGACATGGGCACAGACCGGTAATTAGGTAAGTGGTATTTAGTTGATTGGTATTTAGTTTCAGGTGTTTCAAAGCAAGGATTTCGCTATTTAGGTAGGATATCACTGCCCCACCCCTGCATCATGATATGGACAGGGACCGGCTTGTCATATGATGTTGACCTAAGGTGAGTGGTATTTAGTTGAGTGGTATTTAGTTTCAAGGTGTTTCAAAGCAAGGATATCACCATTTCGATAGGATATCAGCATTAAGATAGGATACCATCATCACCATTTGAGAGCCACCACTGTCCCACCCTTGCATCATGATATGGGCAGGGTGCGGCATATCCTATGATGTTGACCAAAGGCGAGTATGATATCATATGATATCATATTTGAGGGGTAACTTTGGCTACGCTAGACGCCGTCAATACTGTCGCATATGACATCATATGCTATCACAGTCGTCCCTAGATAATGTCCCAAAACAGGCTAACATGCCCTCACTTGTAGATGTATTACTGTTAGTAGTCAGCGTCTTTCCCAAGCAGCAGAGCATCCCAAGATCACTGCCAATGTGGTGGAGGGTGGAGTGTGGGGTGTGCGGGGGTGTGGGGGATGTGGGGGCGAGGGTGGGCGGGCGGGGTGTGGGCCTGTGGGGGAGGAGGTGGGGTGTGTTTGTAGGGGGGGGGGGTGGGGGGGGGGGGGGGGAGGTGTGTTCTTGGGGTGCATGTGTGCGGTGTTGGTGGGGTGAGTGGGGGCGGGGGTGGGGGTGGGGCTGGGGGGAGGGTGTGGTTGCATGTGGGGTGGGGGTTGGGGTTTGGGGTTGGGGGGGGGGGGCGGGGGGGGGGGGGGGCGCGGGGGGGGGGATTGTGGGATCTGTGGCCGTGGGTGGGTGGGGTGGGTGGGGGCGTGGGCGGGGGGGGGACGGGGGATGGGCTAGATCATGGTGAGTCATCATGCTATCCCATGAGCTAGATCGAAACTTCGAAACTCGTCGCGGCCACTTACAGTGATACGGTTCAGCTTCTTTCGCGCAGCGCGCAAGCGCTTGGAAACGAATGTGAGGATGGCGCCATCCGGTGCACCCGGTGCCTGTCCTTCGGTCTTCGCCATGGGCTCCAAAAGGGCGCTAATTATAGATAGCCGATAATTCTAGCTGGATTTCAAAAATCGACTGGCGAATTCCGACTCGCAGCCCGGCCAAAAATGCAGACAAGAAGTTCGCGATCTAGCTGCTTGGGCCTGGGATGAACCCCAACCGATCTGGAGACAAAATAGGAGAGGTGCTGAATATGTGCAATCTCGGAGAAAGTTCGAGCGTTAGCTTTGGTTTCCTTGGAGTAGGACTGTCGCAGGAGAGTGGAGATCTACAAAGGCGGGTAGACCTGTCCACCTCATGTCAGTATTGTCGGTATTGTAGTGCGTGCGCGTACTGGTTCACGTGACCTACTGACCTCCTAACTCCTTCCCACCTGACTCCTTCCCGGTGACTCCTTCCGCAATTTGCACCCACCTGCAGCGCACGCCAATACATTGGATCAACCAGAAGAAAATGAGGTGATCTGAGCCCTTCAACATATGAAAAAAAACAAATATACTGACATATTTGAAGAAAGTGAGATGATCTGAGCCCTTCAACATATGAAAAAATACAAAGCTACTGATTTCGGAGCATTGTTCTCCGACTGAATTACATTACATACATGTTAAAAGTCTACTTGGACACGCGGGGTGTAGAGACTCTGTGGCTTTAAACAAAAGAAGAAGCACCCACAAAGAAAAAAACCCTTACATTTAAGGGGGGGTCGAGGACAAACACCAAACTCCCACCACCGTTGGTTGGGTAGTATTAAACCCCTAGAGCAGGACCCGATTCAACCACTTACAGTGGCTGGAGCCTCCCACACGCCCAAAGTGGTCCTCTCCCTCTCCCTTTTTCTCACGCAGCCAACAGCATGATGAGAATGGCTTATTATGTCCCTTTACCATCTGGCCTTACATAAGCAGGATCGATTCGTTCTACAGTCAACAGTTTTAGATTGGTTCCCATTGGCTGAACACAGAAAGAATGAGGGTGGTGGATTGAGCACAATTCCCTCGTTCAATGAGACAACTGTCAATGTGTGGGTTCCAAAAACCCTGAGGATGAAATGCATATGTTTGAGTGCCCTTTTTAATAATGATATTCGCCTCCGCTCCAACGCTGCCAAAGCTGTTTACAGATTTTTATAGGCATGTCCATGAGGATACCGACTTAACCGTATGGAATGTGGAATTCTGCGATTCCACATTCAAACCTTTATGATGGAAATGGCAACTAAGACTTTCTGAGCACCACTTAGCCGACACTTCTTCTTTCTTTAAGAAGAGCAAGACAAGGAAGCCCTGGACTTCTTAGTGGCAACCCGTAATTTATTATCCCTTTTTTTTTTTTTGTTTTTTTTATTTCTTTTCTTTCACTTTTTCTTCTTGTTGCCCTTCTTTCCATTTTTTATCTTCTTACTCTCATTAACCAGAATCCCCTCCCCT
>JACBWV010000552.1:3574878-3702693 GCA_013435795.1 Chlamydomonas sp. ICE-L | reverse complement strand
AAAAAAACAACGAAACCACAAACAACAAAACAGAAACAAGAAACACAAACACACCACACACACACACATGCACACACACACACACACACAACATGCACACTCACACACACACACACACACACTCTCTTCCCCTCCCATGTTTTGAATGAGGATGTTTATGGATCCACACACTCCCACACACACCTCCCACACACACCCAAAACACACACACACACACCTCCCACGCACACTTTCACACACTCCCACACACTCCCACACACACACCCAAAACACACACTCTCTCTCTCTCATACACACACACACACACACACCTCCCACGCACACTCCACACACTCCCACAACACTCCCCTACCCACACTCTCACACAACACACACACACCTCCCACACACACACCCAAAACACACACTCTCACACAAACACACACACACACACCTCCCACGCACATTCCCACACACTCCCACACACACACCCAAAACACACTCTCTTTCTCACACACACACACCTCCCACGCACATTTCCACACACTCCCACACACACACCCAAAACACACTCTCTTTCTCACACACACACACCTCCCACGCACACTCCCACACACTCCCACACACACACCCAAAACACACACTCTCACACACACACACACACACCTCCCACGCACACTCCCACACACTCCCACACACTCCCACACACACACCCAAAACACACTCTCTCTCACACACACACTCCCAGGTGTTGAATGAGGATTTGCCCGTACCAGGACCAGAGTTCTCTCAAGAGTTCCGTGACTTCTTTGGTCTTTGCATGGGGAAGGACCCTTTCAAGGAAACACACACACACAGAAATACACGCACACACATAGACACACACACACCTTGTCGTACCCCATCTCTCCCCACCCCACCCCAATTTTGGACCCCATCCCTCACTTTCCCCAACCCTTTCTTTATGCCCCTCTCCTGCCCCCACCCCCCACATGCACTCATAGACACACACACAGACTCACTCTCTCTCACAGACACACACACATACTCTCACACACGCACACACACACACACACCCTCCCAGGTGTTGAATGAGGATGTGCCCATACCAGGACCAGAGTTCTCTCAAGAGTTCCGTGACTTCATTGGTCTTTGCATGGAGAAGGACCCTTTCAAGCGACCACCGGCTGAGCATCTCATGACGCACCCCTTCATCACAAAGGTATGTTTGTATGTTTTCCACCCACCACCTAACACCCACCTAACACCTAACACCACCTAACACCACCCACATCCCAACACCCACCCACCACATAACACCCACCTTACACCACCCACCTAACACGCGCATAACTCCCACCACATAACACCCACCACCCACCACCTACTTCCCACCATTCACCACCACCACCATCCACCCCCCACCTCTAACCACCACCCACCTCCCACCAACTCCTTCCCACCACCCACCACCACCATCCACCCACCACCTCCGACCACCAAACACCAAACACCACCTAACACCCACCTCCCACCACCATGACCACCACCACCACCACCCACCTCCCACCTCCCCCCACCACCCACCACCACCACCCACCACCTGTGCAGTATGAAAACAACCCCTCCAGCTTGAAGTCCATGATGCAGTGCGTGTTTGACCCTCAAGACAAGCTGGATGAGATCACCTAACACCACTCACCACCTCACACCACTCATCTCCCACCTCACACCTCCCCCCACCCAACACCCAACACCCACCTCCCGCCACCTCCTACCACCACCCACCTCCCACCACCCACGACCTGTGCAGTATGAAAACGACCCCTCCAGCCAAACCGTTATACACAACCCTGCCACCCAACACCCAACGCCCACCACCCAACACCTACAACCCCCAACCACCACCTGTGCAGTATGAAAACGATCCCTCCAGCCTGAATTCCATGAAGCAGTTAGTGTTTGACCCTCAAGACAAACTAGATGAGATCATCCTCCACCACACACAACCACCCCCACACACCACCCACCACCCACCACCTGTGCAGTATGAAAACGACCCCTCCAGCCTTAAGTCCATGATGCAGTGCGTGTTTGACCCTCAAGACAAGCTGGATGAGATCGCCTCGTGTTTGCATGGAACTACTACCCACTGCTGTCAGCAGCCTACCTCCACATTACACCCACCTAACACCAAACACCAAACACCACCTAACACCCACCAACCACCTAACACCAACCACCAACACCCAACATCCAACACCACCCCCACCCAACACCCACCACCCAACACCTATGCAGTATAAAAACGACCCCTCCAGCCTGAAGTCCATGATGCAGTGTGTGTTTGACCCTCAAGACAAGCTGGATGACATCGCCACCGTACTCAAAACCGTAATACACCACCCACCACCCACCACCTGTGCACTAAGAAAACGCCCCCTCCACCAACCACTACCCACCCACCAACCACCAACTGTGCAGTATGAAAACGCCCCCTCCACCAACCACCAACCAACCACCAACCACCAACTGTGCAGTATGAAAACGCCCCCTCCACCAACCACCAACCAACCACCAACCACCAACTGTGCAGTATGAAAACGCCCCCTCCACCAACCACCAACCAACCACCAACCACCAACTGTGCAGTATGAAAACGCCCCCTCCACCAACCACCAACCAACCACCAACCACCAACTGTGCAGTATGAAAACGCCCCCTCCACCAACCACCAACCAACCACCAACCACCAACTGTACAGTATGAAAACGACCCCTCCACCAACCACCAACCAACCACCAACCACCACCTGTGCAGTATGAAAACGACCCCTCCAGCTTGAAGTCTATGATGCAGTGCGTGTTTGACCCTCAAGACAAGCTGGATGAGATCGCCATTGTGTTTGCATGGAACTACTACGCACTACTTTCGGCAGGGGCTGAACGGCTGAAGGACTTGGCACCTCTGTATGCAGAAAGCTCGGTGGGTACAAAATATTTGTCCTTGCCCCCCCCCCCCCCCCCCCCCCCCCCCCCCCCACACACACACACCGCATTGTTTTTTCAAACCAGTGGGCAGAATGGCTCGATGACTTGGCACCTCTGTATTCAGAAAGCTCGGTGAGTACATGTTTTCACACACTTCCATTAAAAAGAATCAAAAACGGTGGGCTAAACGGCTCGAGGATTTGGCAGCTCTGTATGCTGAAAGCTCGGTTGGTACATGTCGCACATTCATACATACATTTACTTCAAACACAAAATCAAACCAGTGGGCTGAACGGCTAAAAGACTTGGCACCTCTGTATGCAGAAAGCTCAGTTGGTACATGTTTCACACACATATATGTGAGGGGGTGGGGGTCACGCATACATTTATGTATTTATTTATTTGTAATTCAAACCTGTGGGCAGAACGGCTCAATGTCTTGGCACCCCTGTATGCTGAACGCTCAGTGGGTACATGTCTCTCCCTACCTACCTACCTCTCTCTCTCTCTCTCTCTCTCTCTCTCTCTCTCTCTCCTCTCTCTCTCTCTCTCCCTCTCTCTCTCACACACTCACTCACTAACTCACTCACTCACTCACTCACTCACTCAATCACTCAATCACTCACACACACTCTCTCACATACACACTCTCTCTCACTCACTCACACTCAGACATTGAGTCATGACTGCAAAACCGTGTGTGGGCGGAATGCAATTGTGGAGAAGCTTCGATCTGTTGCTCAGATGCATGCAGGCTTCAAGGTTGCACACCAAGTTGTTCATGTAGACTCCCCCCCCACCACCACCCCACACACCCCACACACACTCCTTCCCACACACACACACATTCACACGCACAGACGCACTCTCACACACACACACACACACACACACATCCACACACACTCTCCCACCCACACTCTCTCACACAGACATTGAGTCACGATGGCGAAACAGTACGTGGGCGGAATGCAATTGTGGAGAAGCTCCGCTCAGTCGCTCAGATGCATGCAGGCTTCAAGGTTGTACACCAGGTGGTGCATGTGGACTGCCAGGCCCTGGGTAACGATGGTAGTGCTTTGGTCCACGTCCAAGGCCAGTTAGTGGTCCCTGGTCTCACTGGCCCGGGCGCAGCCCCCTCTCCATTCACTGAGTCGTTCATCTTGTCTCAGATCAGCTCAGGCGAGTATTACGTCCACAACCAGGTTCATCGCCTTATGAACATGTAGTGAGCAGGAAGGGTGAAACTCACAGCACGGAAGTACAGAAGTACAAAAGCACAGAAGGACCAGGTACATCGCCTCATGAACATGAAGTGAGCAGTAAGAGTGTACCTCTGAGTACAGCAGTGCTGCAGTACGGGGCACATCGCCTCATGATCACAAATTGAGAAGGAAAACTGATGCTCTAAGTACCATAGGACAGAAGGACAGAAGGACCAGGTACATCGCCTCATGAACATGAAATGAGCAGGAAAACTGAAACCCTGATTACAAAAGTCTAGAAGTACAGAGTGCATCGCCTCGTGATCACGAAGCGAGCAGGAAAACTGAAGCTCTGAGTACAAAAGTACAGAAGTACGGAAGGACCAGGTACATCGCCTCATGAACATGAAATGAGCAGGAAAACTGAAACCCTGATTACAAAAGTCTGGAAGTGCAGGGTGCGTCGCCTCGTGATCACGAAGCGAGCAGGAAGAGTGTAACTGAGTGCAGAAGTACAGAATAAAGAATGACCAGGAACCTTCGCCTCATGCACGTGAAGTGAGCAGGAAGAGTGTACTTCTGAATACTGAGGTGCAGAAGTGCAGCAGTACAGGGTACATCGCCTCATGATCAAAATTGAGCAGGAAAACTGAAACTCTGAGTACAGAAGTAGAGAAGTACAGAAGTACGGGGTGCAGAAGTACAGGGTACACCACCTCATGAACATGTAGTGAGCAGGAAGAGTGAAACTCTGAGTACAGAAGTGTGCTGAAGTGGCTCTAGACCAGGGAGGGTAAAGATACCTAGTGGCTTGTGTGCACATACTATGGCTAATGTGCTTGGAAGAGTGTAAGCCTGAGTACAGTGCCACACACTCCCAAGGAAAATCTAGTGGCCAATGCTCAAAAACAGATCATGCCTGGAGGGGCGTGGTGTTAAGGGGACCCTCCAGTACGCCGCAGCTGGGTAAATTCACCATGGGAGACATAGTAAGTGTCACCCTCCAGGCGGGGACCCTCCCGTACGCCGCAGCTGGGGAAAGTCGCCATGGCAGACGTAGTAAGTGTCACCCTCCAGGCGGTAGGGACCAGGGTACTACATTTTGTCAAATTGGCCAGCGCTTAAAGCGCACAAACGTTAAATTGGTCAGCGCTTTCTAGTGCAAAAAGCACAAAAACTGCGTGCTGCGCCCACAGGGGGCTGAAAAACTGCGAAACTAGCAGTGGGGCTTAAAAAGGCAGCACGTAAACGCGCTGCCACGCGCGCTTTGTAGTACCCTGGTAGGGTCTCCTTCATGCTGCATGCCAATGCTACTTTACTTAGGACCGCGTGAACTAAAAATACAGTTGCTGATATGATTAGAGCTTTTTTTGGCAGAGCCCCCCCTTCTGGGGGGCGGGAGCCCCCAGTGTTACCCATTTGTCCTTTCGTCCACCCATCCATCCATCCATCCTTCCATCCATCCGTCTGACCGTGATGAAGCCCGACACGTCAGCCAACGGTCTCATAACTAACTCGCTCCCGTTGCCACCTGTCGCTGTCGCTCGGTCGCGATCACTCTCCGCCATTTTTTAGCGGCACATGCGACGCTGCATAGAACTTGTCTTCGGCTACGAGCACCAGCAGCTGTCATCATGCCGTGGCCGGTACTAGTAATGAGAACGCCTGGTGGGGCGTGGTATTAAGGGAGCCCCGTCTTAAGGCGGTAAATAGCCCTTAGAGATTCGAACCCCGCACCTCATAGATTCAGCAAGCTCTACCATTGAACCATTCGTCAAAACGGGGTCAGGTAGGCAAGTACTTTCATCAACATGGAAGTAGGGAAAAGAAGCTAAGGCAGAAGGGAATGCAAAGGCACATGCTCTGGCGGATAAGTATCTTCACGTTCCCCAATCGATCACCACGTTTTCCCCATTGGTTACACATGCAAGAGCATATGCAACCCTTGAGGTGCTCAATCATGCCATTCGTTGAAACGGGATGGAAGTGGCCGGCACTACTTCACTCAGAAACAACCTGATCACACTTATCAACCTGAGGTGACAGGGCCATGTGGCAGGTTCATGCGCAGGTATAGGATAAGTATATATAGATATATATGGAGAGAGAGAGATGATAGAAAGATAGATAGATAGATAGATATGTATATATATAGGTGTATAGGTTGTTCGATGCCGACCCCTTCTGTATAATCGGTACCTCCCCCGGTGTAACCAGTGTAACACTGGGGTCT
Organism: Chlamydomonas sp. ICE-L; assembly: GCA_013435795.1. Classification (NCBI taxonomy): domain Eukaryota; kingdom Viridiplantae; phylum Chlorophyta; class Chlorophyceae; order Chlamydomonadales; family Chlamydomonadaceae; genus Chlamydomonas; species Chlamydomonas sp. ICE-L. Next base: position 3,696,286 of record JACBWV010000552.1, on the reverse strand, counting down.
TTGCTACAGTGAGGGCGGTAACCACGGTAACAACAACTTCTATGCAGCGTCGCATGCGACACTAAAAATTGGCGGAGAGTGTTTGCGACGGAGCGGCATGTGCATGTGGCAACGGAAGTGAGTTAGTTACAAGACCGTTGGCTGACGTGTCAGGCTTCGTCTCAGTCTGCCGGTCAAACGGACAAATGGATAACTCTGGGGGCTCCTGCCACCCAGAAGGGGGGGCTCCGCCCAAAACAGCAAACGGCTTGCCTCATTGCTGACTTGCCGGAGTGCATACCCTGCACCAGTTCCGATTGAAATTTTCAAAGTGAGTGCATTAGATTGGATATGTGCTGTGCTCACCACCACCATGACCTAGCCCCCACGCATCCACACACCCAGCACCACCACGACCTAGCCCCCACGCATTCACACACCCAGCACCACCACGACCTAGCCCCCACGCATCCACACACCCAGCACCACCACGACCTAGCCCCCACGCACCCACGCACCCAGCACCACCACGACCGCGGGTGGGTGAGTGCTTTAGATTGGATAAGTGGTGGTGTGCCCACCACCACCACAACCTAGCCCCCACGCACCCACCCACCGAGCACCACCACGACCGTGGGTGGGTGAATGCTTCAGATTGGATGTGCCATGGTGTGCCCACCACCACCACAACCTAGCCCCCACACACCCACACACCGAGCACCACCACGTCCGTGGGTGGGTGAGCGCATTCGCTTGGATATTCGGTGATTGGCCCCAGCGCAAGCGAATGGGCTGACCCCATCAACCCCACGCCTCGTCATAAGACTTAACATTTGTTTGTTTATTATATTGGATGTGGGTTGATTGCATGGTCCATCAGCCTTCAGGCTGCTCACTGTCTGCAGGCGGAGTAAACATGGGTAGTTTACACGTTAGAACACTACTTCACCAGACTCTTGAGTACAGAATGCAATCACATGGGTGAAGGCAGTTGAGTGCAGTAGTTCCGTAGTGCCGAAGGATAGCAGTACCACTGAGTGCTGTCGATAACTGGAACTGGAACTTGGTTACATGGCTCCAATTACCCAGTCAACGATCAGCCAGGTCTGAGGTTCGAGCCCTTGCCAGGTTCACAAAATCTCAGATTTGCCGCCTTGGAAGAGGTAGAGAACTTCCCTCCGTGCTGTAGCGCGGTAGTCCAAGCTCAGGCGCAGAGGGTCTGCGAAACCAAATAAACCCAACATGGTAGCTTTCTCCAGTATGTACACATGCATGCAAACGAGCGGGTTCCCCGTGACGCATGGCGTACTAATTTGCAATCGTTACATGGCTCCAGCCATCAAGGCTGCTCGCTGTCTTTGGCAGTAACCTAATCAATTCAGATCAAAGCATTATGATCAATATATGTATCTATTGATCCAATCTCGTCATAACTTGAACTTGAACTTGGTTACATAGCTTCAGCCAGCGATTTGGCTGCTCGCCGATTATGGCTTCGGCAGTAAAAATATTATTCCAGGGAAATGTAACATAAATGTAAAGTTATATGTTAATATATATTGTATATCTCTTCATAAAATCATCGATAAACAATGGCAACTTCTCACGCCCTTTAACCTGAGGATTGCACATCACGTCATGTATAGGCATCATGTTGTATATGAGTGCCCTGGCAAACATGCCAAGCTCCTTAGAGATGGACGGCTGGCTAGCCTACAGTTTGTTTCTGTATCGATTACGTGGTCAATCAGCCGTCAGGCTGCTCACCGTCTGCAAGTGGAGTAAGCATGGGTAGTATAAACACAACTGCACCACACTCCTGAGCACAGATTGCAGTCACGTAGGTTTAGACAGCAATCTGACAGGGCCTGTTTTCATACATGTGACTAGAAACGTGAAGTTATATTTTCTGCATAGTACGAACTCCGGGCCCCCTCCGTGTATGATTTTCTTTGGGTTCAGTTCACCTGTGCGTGCTTATTAAACTGCCTTCACTGTTTTTAAGGTCGGGCAAGTCCCTTGAGCCTATTAGGCTGCCCCGCCCAGGACTGTAAAATTACATATAAAAGGCAGCAATGTCGTATGGCTTACGTGACAAAATAGCGGCTGGAATATCAATAGCTCCCTCCGTGGTTCAAATCTGGCCACTTGAGTTAATCCAATGTGAGTTTCAACTTGTACTTGGTTGCATAGCTCCAGCCCCAGATGGGCATACTCCACCAAATTACACAACCCGATTATAACCCTGAACACACCAATCCCCACAACCTTTCCTCTGATGAATCCTACAACTTTGGGATCCTACCTGGTAGCAGCTAAAAACAAATCCTCGAACGTCTACAAGGACATAATAAATGTATCTTGCACTTTACCACCCCCCTCCCAGCCGCATATGGACATGCCGGCTGCCTCAAACAATATCATAACACCTGGTATTGAATAGACTCAGAAAACCTCTCGCCCATCCCCTTGGACTCCACACCGGGCGCCTGGCAGGCCATATATGGGCAAATCCTCATCCTTAAAGATGAGAGCGCAGACATGAGGTTTTTGGACCCCCAATTCCAGCTTGGAAATGCGTCGGCTGTTACCAAAGATACAACCCCTCTGAACCCAGTGCCTACGCTAACCAACATGGAATATACCATGATGGAGGACGCCAGCTCACCCCAACGCACCTCCCCCCCCAAACACACGAATGGACTGCGACATGGGAGATGTTGCCTTAGACCCAACCCCGGCCCTGAGTGCTATCCTACCATACATTGTAAAAAAAAATCGATGCCACTGCCAAGTGCACGCCATCAATGCCTATCTCGGTTGACCATATGTCGACACAGAAAAAATATTCAAATTTGGGGAGAGACATCACCGGATACTCAAGGCAACCCGTAATGACCTGTGTGTTTGGCCGAACTACTTCATCCCTCGCAGGGAGAATTTTACTAATATGCTGATGCAGGCCTACATGCACACCGAATGCCCCCAGATGGGAATACCCCACCGAATCGTACAACCTGATTATAATCCGGAACACCCAAACCCGCACGACCGTACCCCTGATGAACCCTACAACCTTGGGATCCTACCAGGCAGTAGCAAAGACCAAATCCTCCAACGTCTGCAAGGACACAGTAAATGTACCTTGCACTTTACCACCCCCCTCCCAATCGCCTATAAACATGCTGCTTGTCTAAAATAGCACCACAACATCTGGTATTGGATAGACTCAGAAAACCTCTCGCCAATCCCCTTGGACTCCACACCGGGAGCCTGGCAGGCCCTATATGGGAACATCTTCATCCTTAAAAAAGAGAGCGCAGATATGAGGTTTTTGGGCCCCCAATACCATCTTGACGTTGCGACGATGGATACTATAGACACACCCCCTACTATAACTCCTACAAACCCCATGCCTCCACAACCCAACATGGAAGATACCATGATGAAGGACGCCAGCCCGCCCAATCGAACATCCCCCCCCAACACGCAAATGGGCTGCGATACAGGAGATGCTGCCTCAGAGCCAACCCTCCCACTTGCAGCCACCACCTACCACCCGGGGTCACTACCCTCCTACCCGGACAACCCAATCTCTGCACCGTCACTTGCAACGCCCCAACTGTCAACAACCTGAAAAAACGTGGTAACACAGAGCACATCCCCACCACAAAAAATATCAGGCACCCCAACAAGCATCTGAAACACTCGCAAAACCTGGGCCCAAACATTAAACTCAAACAAACACCAATCCACAACTTTTCCCCCCCATCTCTACCACCACCATTTCCAAGGGAGCCCCCCCCCCTCCCCCCCCCCCCCCCCCCCCCCCCCCCCCAACAGGCTAAGAAGCTCAAACAAACATGCTTTAAACCAACCATTCCTTTTACCCCTAAGGATAGTGGACCTGCCCAACAACCCACCCACCATGTCCAGTCACCCCAAGACTACTAAATGGATAACATACATTTTCTACTCCTCAACTGCAGAGGGCTGAGGAGCTCCAGGGAGCTAATTCTCAATCACATCCTAGACCACAAACCAGATGTGGCTATTCTTACAGAAACCAAACTGCTCTCCTGCCTCTCCTTCATCCAATTCATCAAGAAGGAACTCCCCCAATACTCCCTTCACCACAGTAGTGTGGCCAAAACCCCGGACAACAACCACGGTAAAGGAGGGGTCATAATCCTCACCCACAAGCAATTAGGCCCCCCCGTCCACCATGAAGTCAATGCAGACCTGGCTGGTTGCCTGGTGCACATCACCTTCGGCTCAACCACCCCAACTCCTACACACATCATAGGCGTCTACATGCCCCATGACCAACCCCAGCAACGGCAAGCCGCCTTTACATACATCGGGACTCACACCAAAAAGCCCAATCACACCACAATCTGTGAAGGGAATTGGAATGCAACCCTCTTTCCCTCAGATAGATATACCCACGCCACTTCCCACACAGACCAACATCACATATCAATGTGCTCCCAACTCAACCTCCACACCACCAACCCTTCCACTAGAGCACCCACCTTCCATTGCTACCAGGAAGGCAACCTCGAGCACCACAGCAGAATCGATGACATCCTCATCTCCCCTTGCCCCAACCCCCTCCACCCCCATATAAGTGAAAAGACCAGGGAGGTCGGAGGATACCTAGACCACATGGCCCTTCACCAAATTATCCCCCCTATTCACCTTCCCATAGCCCACTTTGACTGACCCCCCCCCCTTGTAGACCCAAACAACTAGTCACCCCCGTCAGCAAGGCCTCCATGAACGCCACTAGAAAGGCCATTGAAGAAACGCACACTACCTTCTTCATGGAACACACCCAAACCATCAGGGACTGGTGGGACCAGGCCACCAACCTCAAAGGAGACAATTCCCTCCCATCCCACTTCCACCAAGTCAAACACACCCTCCTTGCAAAAGGATTAGACCTCGACCATCTCAGCAACCAGATTATGGAACCTATTAGGATGGCCTTCACCACTATGTTTGACACCTGCCCTACCAGGAACCAAATCCCATGGCACTTCCTTGACAGAAAGAAGAGCAAAGCCCACGCCAAAATCAACTACCATATCCAACAGCTTAAGACGTACAGGAAACTCCTAACCACCCACCCCAACTCCTATCACACTGCCCATTCTACTCTCCTAGAAACATGCCATAACCATCCGAACACCCTCACCCATATCCAGCTTGCCTCAGACCATGCCTCCCTCTTGGCTGCAATCAATATATCCCTCGATGAGGCCCTCGCTGCCCTCCGGAGAATTCTCACGTACAGCAGACAAACAGCTACCGCCACTGGCAAAGCAGCCTTCATGACCCAGCTATCCAACAAACCTAAACAAGCCCACAGAAACATCTTCAAAACTTCTGAGAATCCGACGTCACCCCAGACCCTCCAAGACCCCACCACTGGCCAACACAAAACGTCTACTAAAGACCTCCTGGACATCATGGGGGAGCACACGGGACACATGATGGCCCCCCCTCACCACACGTGCCCCGGCAAATACCTACCCCAGGACAGACAGACCCCCCCCCCTCCATGGGCCTCCCTGCTAGACACATTCTCCCTAGAAACCAAGGCCCAACCCCACCAACACTTCAACCCCATCCTACCCTACCTCATGGAGTTCTCTAATTACCAAACATGCATCCAACACGTAGCAAAAAGCAAACAGGCTGGCCCAGACGGAATCCCCAATGAACTACTAACCTGCCTCCCTTGGTCTTGGCACCACACCATACATAAAATGTTTGGGCTTATGTGGATCACCGGCTACACCCCCATTTGCTGGAAGACCTCCAACACCATCATGCTTTACAAGAAAGGAGACCCCACCCAAGCCAACCACTACAGACCTATTGGCCTCAACAACACGATGGGTAAATTGTGGACTAACATGGTTACAACAGTGATGTCCAAATACTTGGACCAATACCAAGTCCTCAGTGACTCCCAAGAGGGATTCAGACAGAACAGAAGCACCCATAGGCAGCTCACCCACCTCCTACATGACATCGAGGATGCGGCCCACTCTAAAAGATACCTGTTTGCTGCCTACTTTGACTTCTCATCTGCCTTTAATATGGTGGACCTTGACAAGCTGCTCCAAACTATGTATGACCTTGGAATCTCGGTAGATGTCATTGAAACAGTGAAAGGAATTTACAACAGGGCTACCACTCACATGTACCTCAACAACACCCAAGGCAAACCCATTCAAATCACAAGAGGCACCATCCAAGGTGACACCCTCTCCCCCCTACTCTTCATCATCTTCATCGAACCTCTCCTCAGATGGCTACAAGCCGGGGGCAGAGGATACAAGCAAGGCATAACCTCAACATACAATACTGACCAAGATAAAACAGGTAGTCTAGGATATGCTGATGACACCAGTGTGGTCACTAACACAGCAGACAACCTCAAGGTACAATACCTTAAAGTGCAACAATTCAGTACTTGGTCTGGGATTCCTCTTAACGGGGGTAAATGCATGATCACTGGCATATTGCATGGCTCCCACCCCAAGGATCCCACCAACCACAAGGCCCTAACCAAACTTCTCCACAACACCATCCTCATTAACGACACATGGGCTACATACCTTCCCCCCAATGAACCATACAAGTATCTAGGGGTGCCGGTTAGCCTCACCCCAAACTGGAGACCCCTCATGAAACAAGCCCTGGCCCTCATACATAGTAAAGGACACCAAATCCTCACCACTGCCGAACCGAAAGGCGCCACCCCTCTCCAATGTCTCAGACTCATCACCACGTGTATCAAACCTGCCATCACCTACCCTATGACTGTAGCACCCTACAGCTACTCAGATATAGGCATCTTAGACAAGGCCATATGGACCCTGGCTAAAAAATGCTGTGACCTACACCCCTCATTCCCAACTGCTAGTGTCTGCCTCCCCTTGGGACAGGCAGGATTGGGCATCCCCTCCCTAATGGTGGACTATGCTCAAATTACAGCAGCCCACCTCACTAGGTCCCTCAACGACACGGGGAAACTAGGCAGGTTAACTACAGCCCTCCTCCACAAAGAAGCTGCTATGCTCCAGGGTATGGATCCTCTTACCTTGCCCAGCCACACACTTCAATACTTTACCCTGGCCAGGCAAATGCACATCCTCAAAAGAGCCTCCATCCAAATCCATATGGAGGACGAAACCCTACTCAAACCCCTTCAAGACTCCCTCCCGGACATACCCGAACACACCATTCCCCCCAATCTTCTCAAAACCCTCATCCCCTTGGGCATTACTTCCCTAGCTGACATTGTGAGCCCTGATGGGACCACAATCATCCCATCCAATACCCTCTCGCACACCTATGGCACAAGAGTCTCCACTAGGCATAAAGTTGCCCTCAACAGACTCAGCCTACACCTGTGCTCTCCACCCCCACCTGGAAGCCCACCTAAACCCTACTTCTGCCACAGCCCCCTGCCCTTGGCATCGAGGACCCTCCCCATCCACCTACGCATCCCCCAACGGCACATTACCAAGTTCTCCACATACTATCAGCCACCACCTTAACAACTGGGACACCGTCCCCGTACTGCCCCGACCCTTGACCCCCAATGCCGGCATCCGTACCCCAACCACAACACAGCCCCCCACGCATAATATAGAGGACATCTCTGCCTCCAATGCACACATGTGGTGGGCCAGAGAGTCCCATCTTCACCCCACCAAGTATGCTCAAGCCTGGAGCACTGACCCCAAGATTGCTTGGACTGCCAGAATGCAATTCATCAGAAATGACACCCACAAATGTACTGACGCCTCCTACTACAAACACCACACCATCCGTAAGAACAGCTCCCCCGACGTCCTGGTGCATGCTGTCTCTACCCCAGACCTTCTTGCTCCCCCAACCCCAGCCAAGCTCCTCCACCTCCTATATGGCAACCAACACAGCCTGACCCACCTCCTGGGCTTCAGAGCCCAAAAGAGGAAGGCTGACGAACCTCGAGAAACCCCCCATCACAGATGTTGGAGGGTCCAGAAAGCCCCATGTACCATTCTCTGCCACCATCTCCCTTGTTACATATCTGCTGGCCTCCCCGTGCATTCCCACACCTACTCCTCTGCCACCTCCATTGTGGTCACTTGGTCCCCTGTCCATCTCACAGAGGAACAAATCACCCTGCTGGTTGGTCCCACCAGATTCCAGGAACTCCTCCATGCCTACAACACTGAAACTACCCCCAAAGCCGCCCCCCCCTCCATTCCACCCAGACAAGACCTCCACCTCGCTAACCTCCAACAACAAGGACAGTGGGCGGAGGGAGGAGAGTTTGATGCCAAATGGTACAGCAAACTCAGGAAAAACCTCATCACTAACACGTCAGACCACCACCCAGACTGGGATATCCACCCCCCCGGCAAATACCACATACAGGCTGGTACACTGAATGACAGGTACCACCACCTCCCCCCCCCAACTCAACAACGGAGACACCACCTAAGTCTACTCACCAACAGGCCAATGTGTCGGTCATATACCCCTCTCCCAACTCCACCTCCTCCACCACAGATACCATACCACCAAGGCACACTCTCCCCACCTCTGGACCCTCCACAGCACGGGAACCTTCGCTGGAGACATAGCCACCCTCCTATCACAGCACAAAGACACTACCATCTCCAATGTCTCCCCTGCCATACACAAAGCTATGTCCCCCCTGGGGATGACAACGGACCTTGACACATCACCCCTCCTAATGAGTCCCCACCTCCCCATGGGCAACACCCCCACCCCCATCGGCCAACTGTTTGGCTTAGGACCCCACTGCTACACCCAACCTTGGTACGGGGGAAACACACATTTCACCAGCCAGAACCCTGAAGAGGCCCACAAGGCTGTTCGATGGGCACTAGGCAGTGCCATACATGCTCACACCCTTGATATTCCCGCGTGCACCATCCTCTTGGTCCCACACAAACCCACATATGCCCATAACGCCCTCCTAAATCACCCATGGGCTATGGAACTAGCCACTCTGCCTCCCAAGGCCAACCCCCTCACCCCCTCCCTAATCTGGACGGGGGGCAAACTCAACCCTGCCAAGAGACACAGAGGAACCTACAAACTCATTGCCATCTCAAACCCAGCTGGCCATGCTTAGTACCTCCACAAACCGCCCACCACATGGGCCCAAACCATGAGGGACATGGGGGCCACTTCCATCCCACGACCAGGTCCCCCCCCCCCTCCTAACTGGGCCTTCCCACCACCCACCCACCCAAGGCACTTAGCTCCCTCCTTAAGGCCTGGGCACAACAACCCACCCCCATGCAGATAGACCCCACACCCATAACACCCCCCGTGCTCCCGTGCACACATGCTATCCTACAAGCACCAGGCCTCGCTCTATACACAGATGGAAGTGCCATCATAGACAAAGACGGCGTCCTACGCCTAGGGGCAGGCGTATACTCCCCCAGGGCCCCTGCACGTTGCCTCCGCATAGACCCTGGCGGACAGGGCATCACTGCCGACATGAATCGCGCGGAACTCGTGGCAATCCAACAAGCACTCATACACTCCGAAATGGATGAATAACTCACCATCTACTCCGACAGCTTATGCTCCTTGCAGCTCATTAACCTGCAAATTTAACATCCCAGCAGGACCCGGGAAAACAAACACCGCGACCTCCTGCAAGACATCGCCATCCACATTATCAACAGACACAACGCTGCTGCTACCACACGCCTGCTCAAGGTCCGATCTCACTCAGGAATTGTAGGGAATGACGAGGCAGACACGCTCGCGAAAGAAGCGACGACAGGATACAATGTAATTGAGCCAGTTAAAACAGGGGAACATGCGCATCTTAACATGCATTGGCCGTCTGTCCAGCCCCCCCAATCTATTAATGGGGACCAACCTCCCCGGCACCCGGCCAACAATCTCACCAATAGTAGGGGGGCCTGGCGGGTCCCCTGGAGGTCGGCCCCGGGGTGGTGTACGGAAAACGATGGCTTCTTCGAACGTGGTTCAGTTGTCTGAAATTGTTACATTTGTTTTGAACGTTGAAATATATGTAAAAGTTATCCATGCCAAGTGAGTTCCAAGGTGAACGAAGTGCAGTGAGATGCTTTTGCAAATTGCAATTGCCAAGAACTGTGTACAGTTGTCTATTTACACGTATAGTTTTCATTCTGAAAATAAGTATTAATTAGAAAAGCAAGAAAAAATGAGATGACATCCTCAAGAGCCACACTGATACTTCCAAGATCAATGTTTGATTTATCCTATGTACATGTTCATGAATGGAGGGGTAAAAGGCAGTTCAGTGCAGCACAGCGCAGTTTGGTGAAGTTCAAAATGGCACCTCACTTCACATCTGCCTCCACATCTACCTATTCCACACCTACACGTAGTCCAAATCTATCCAACTCCAGTAACCTCAACAAATGACAATCAGGACAATGACAGGGTAAATTATTATTCAGACCTCGTAGGCACCACTCTATCTTGGACCGTCATACCAAAATGTGGTGTTCAATCTTGCCATAATTCGGTGAATCCAAAACACTCAATATTCCTATTTGAACTACCTGAGAGGTAGTTATCACTAAAGATGAAGGCAAAATCAACCAAAAGTATCCCGCGCAACAGTCTAATATAGTAATATGACTGCACACCCATTCACCATCTTCACACGATTGGAGTTGTACATCACTGATGGTCATGCAAGGGGCAGTAGACCCAAAGACTGCACATCATGTATTTAAGGGAAAGGGTCGGAAAGGTGAAGCTTGCATGGGGATCATGTGAGTATGTGAAATGAATGCGAGTCAACTAGGTGAAGCTTGCATGGGAATCATGTGTGTATGTGAAATGAATGCATAATGTAGCGTGAGCTCCAAACAAAACCCACCAACCGACATGTAATAACTTAGCACTTACGCACACAACACGTGGGTGTTTCATTTGTTATTAAAATACAGGTGGTACATAAACTCCTAAGTGACCAAATAGTACAAACACATCTGCAAGAAAAAAGTAAAAACAAACAGATTTGTGTTTTTGCAGTGCTGGGGTGTTGTGGATGTAGAGTGCTGCAGCAACACACACTGAATTGCCAAGACATGAGTCAGGCAGTTAGGCTAGTATTCATGACAGTGAATTGCTGAGTGCGGTACTCTGTAGTCTGCTCGGCTGCTTCAGCAAGCCTGCATATAAAATGAGGTTACCTTCGCAGCTGGATGCAACGATGGAACACAAAGTTGCGCAGCAGTGGTATTGATACGCCTGTGCCAGGCTGGGGCACGCAGTGTTGCATACAGCTAATCGCGAGCAGAACGCTGAGAGCTCCTGCAAGAGTTCCGGATCTCACTCAATTATGTAGGTTATTATAATGATAAGGATACAATTCGCGCGTAGCTGCTTTTATTGTCCCGAGCAGGAGCCTTTCCGAATTCTGGCGATTTAAGCTGTCCGAATTCCGGCGGTCGCTGAAGCGCCGTTTGCCCATTCGTAGTGTTCGCATCGTAATTAGCGCTGCTGCTGCAGCTGCTGCTGCTGCTGCTGGCTGGATTTCCAGCGGGGGGACAGAGGTTGCGTATTGGACCACAATGCAAACTGCTTTGCACGTATTTCGCTGCAAAACTTGAATATACAGGGATAGCAACTGTTCATCATCGAGGTCAGAGAAGATACAAAGGTGAAGGAGAAGAACGATAGAATCGAGCACGAGTCGCTTTGGCTTCAGAGTACTGAGTTGACCGGCTGATTTGACCGGCGATCTTGGGAAATGTGAAGATTTGAAAAACAGCACGATATCGCGTAAGTATCGCATAGATCTGTCCCCCTAACAGCCTGTTTCCAATTGAGGGTTAGGCCGGGTTATGGAGCAAAACCGTCCTCGGCAATCGGAAACACTCGAAAAATTGTACTTCGCTCGACCGACTTGTACACCAGTTTCCGGCAAAATTTGATGACGTGCCGGTGCGGATAGGGGTTACCCTGAACCGTGCCCCCCCCCCCACACACCCCCCCACACACGGTTAAGCGTAACCCCGATCCGCCTTGGTTCCACGCTGGCACTTTGACTGCAGCAGCGGTCACTTGCGGCCATAATGTGGTGAGCGCGAGCGCTGCAATCTTGTAGATCGCGCAGTCACGCGCGATCCCTTCAATTTCCTAGAAACTCTGACGCTCACCGCTATGGATTCGTCCGGTCAAGGTTTGTTTTTCAAGCAGAACCAGCATTGGGGCATCAACGAGCACCCTAGAAGCTTCTGGGATATGGTAACGAAATGGAAAAGGACAGGGCCAACGTCTTGGAGTCAGAACATGAACTCGAATTGCGACGGCTGCACGAAAGAAAGTCAAGCCGGCTAGTAAATAATTCAAACGCTTCCAAGCTGTCGAACAACTGATTTAACGATCACATAACCCAGATCTTTCCATCAGGGTTGTCCAAACGGACCCCAGGAGTTGCTTCCTGGGACGCAACCAAATGGGTAGGTTGCGTCCAGGGACGCAGCCAATTTCGTAGGTTGCGTCCTGGGACGCAGAAAAGTTTGAAGGTTGCGTCCCAAAAAATCCTCTTTCCCCCTCCCACAGCAACAGCAGCCTGATGCGTCCCACTGCGTCCCACTGCGTCTCAATTTTTCTCCATGCTTGATGCGTCCCACTGCGGCCCACTGCGTGTCAATTTTTCTCCATGCTTGATGCGTCCCAGCAGCAGCAGCAGCAGGAGCAGCAGCGGGCTTGGCAACAAAAACATCATCCAGCCTTCGCTGCTTGGTCGGAGCATTGGGCGTGCCGCGAGATTGCATTTTGACGGTTCGGATATTTTTGGAGAGATCGACCAGAATAAATCGATCACATCAAAAAATTCTAGGCTTTAGACTAGGGTGCTGTTTGAAACCCGCTCATCCACTCAGGGCCTGGGGGCATGTGGGTGATTTTTAGGTTCGAGTCCATTCAAATTATGTGGCTGAGAGAGTCCTTTGCGTCCTGCACCACCCACTGAGACACTCTCGAGTCGGACGCATCAGACGCACTGGGGCGCATTGGGGCGCATTGGGACGCATGAGAACGCAGGGTAATGAAGTGAGACGCAACCAACTTCCAAAACCTGCGTCCCGGACGCAACCAATCTATGAGGCTGCGTCCGGGACGCAACCGACCCTGCCAATGTTGCGTCCTGGGACGCAACGGCCCTCCCCATGTTGCGTCCTGGGACGCAAGGACGTGCGTCTTGGACTACCCTGCTTCCCATAACCCAGATTTCAGGGACAATCGGAAACACTAAATTGTACAGCGGGGTTACGCGACAGGAAGCTGGCTAGAACACGGGTTACGAGTACTGCCGCACTACAGTTTGCGGGGTTATCCATAACCGTAACCTGGTCTTATGGAAACAGGCTGTAAGGGGGCCGACCAACCGACCAAGGGTATCAAGGCTAACCTCCCCACCCCCCTGCACACCGGGCATGCCAACACCACGGGCATATACTCCTCCATGTGGGAGCAAGCCAACCCCTTCCTCCTCCCTCAGGCTAGTAATCGTTTCTGGCAATCCACCGACATCAAATGGTGGCAAAAATTACAAATCCACAAGGCTAGGTGGGGACGCTTTTGGACTAGGAAACTGGCGTACAGATACAAACGCCCCTATGGTACCAGCACTAGCCCCCCCTCTGATGATGACTACCCTCTTTGTCGCAAAGCATAGGACGGAGCTGGCCATATTCTTGCTGGGTGCAGCCACCCTGTCTTCAAAGGAATGTATATTAACAAACATAATAAGGTATAGCTTTCCGGAGCGATATGTCTTGAGCAATCTCACAGGGAAGGGACTAGGGCGTGTGCTTACAATCGTGATAGCATGTCAGGCGACATGGTAGGTATAAGAAGAGAAAGGCAACAGTACCTCAGGGTACTGCCGCCGGTAGGTGCTGGCCCTATCGGGCAGAGGCACTACGACGGAAGCTTCCGGGCAGAAGGCCGGGCGGCGCACTAAGACACTCTAGCTAAACTCGGAGAACCGGTCTATAACATCCCCCCCAATTCCGTTTATTCTTCATTTAGAAGGTTCAAAGTAAAAGGGAAGTCTAGAGTGTAAAATATTCTAACTACTTAATAATGTGATTACCAAGAAGCATGGGGCCAAGCTTGGAAGGTAGTCACACTAGGAGGGGAGCTCAGATGTACATGTTGAGGTACAGAGCAAGAGGGGAATCCTGGTCAAGGATAAAGGTGCACTTCAGGCAAGATACATTTAACATGGACTGGATTCCAGCTTGATAGCTGCCAGGAAGGGTGTCTGGTCATGCTAGGATCTCAAGCTAGGATATCATGCTAAGATATCAAACTGCAGGGGGGCGCTGGGGTGAACTCCTAGCAGCTGCAGGAAGCTGCAAGATTCAACAAGATAAAATCTAGATAAGACTGGATTCCAGCTGTGGAGCTGCCAGGAAGGTGGAGCCAAAGGCCTTGTCAACTAAGGGATCAGAACGAAGAGAAATACATAAGGTCAGCATACTATTCCCCCCATAATTTGGGGGCTCTTAATGAATCCACAAATTACGGTGACATTATGAGAAATAACTTAAGGTAGACATCCCCCGCGAGCTCATAACTATCAGTCCAGATGGAAGGATATGATGAGGTACTTCCAGTATCAGTTATAAGATATAAGAAGGTTGGCTTGACAGTATATATGACTGTCTTTCAGATGGGAGGTTCATGCTGAGAAATCAGATTGAAAACAGCATGTCACTAGAGGCGCCAGAGGTGGCGAGAAAAAACCTAGTCAAACTGCTGTGTTAGTACATGGCAGGACGGGACTTAAATTCCTAGAGTGTTCATTCTATTTAAAAAAAAATGACAAGCAGGTCAGGGGGTTACACACAAAAACACAGGTGCTGGGGAGTCATCCAGGGACAGTAGTCTGGATGCCATGTTGCTGGGGCTGGTGAGAAGCTAGAGAGCTTGTAGGGCCTGCTGGGGGACTGCAGGTCATTAGCGTACATCTAGGGAGCTGCTGGGTAGGTAGGAATTGTTGGGAGGGAAAGGTGCAGACCAGGATGGCTGCAGATCAGTTCAAAGACAATTATGTAACATGCAGATTGAATCCAAGAAGCGAGGGTATCGCTCATTTCTTGGGGATCTGCATGTGAATGAAAGTCAATGCGACCAGATCAGATCAGTGTGAAGTCAGATCATAATACTCAGATCAGTGCATCATGAGTGCATTAGATCAATGTGTTCCCCCCGTGCAGCGAGGGTACCGCTCGCTCACAGCATGAGCAATACACTAATGCATTGCAGTACATCTAGGCACATGTCAGTGAGCATCAGTGAGTGGTTGCACCATTGTACATCTGTACGTCAGTACATTTGTGCAATGGTCCATATACAAACATCAGTACATGAGAATGCACCATGATCAGATCAGGTCAGAGCAGATCATATATACATTAGTCACCTCAGAGGTTAGTGCACAAATGCATATGTGATAATGATCAGTCATGATAACGTCAGATGACAGAGCAACAATATACAGATCAGTGACTAGAGTGGTACATCTCTTGGGAGGAGACAGGGCACGTCAGATCATTGACTTCTACAAATCATACAGATCAGATCCAATCAACGTTATGAGGATTAGTCACTCAGATTAGTACAGATACTCAGATCACCATATCCCCATTCAATATCCTTCCCCTTCTCTCTAGATAAAGTTAGCATTTACCCAATGCCCACAGGGAGGCGTAGAGCCTTGCGGTTCCTATTGTAGTAGGAAGGGTGGGGCAGGTACCGCATGCTGGTAGGGGCAGATGTGGAGCAGATGTGGGGAAAACCAGTGCTATGATCAGGGAGTGGTAGTGCAAGTGAACATGCAACGATGGGTGCATTACTGCAGGTGACGTGAACACTAATCTGTTTCTTGTCATCTTCCGGGGGAAGTGGTGGGACAGGTGGTGAAGGGTGTGTGAGACTGAATTTGTCATCCCTACCATTTGTCATTGATGAGATCAGCACTCTAATGGCGTGAATAGCAGGATGGCAGGCTGTGGAGTTAATGGCTCTGTCATCTGGTGGTGCTGATGCTGATGTAATGGATGGGGTGGTTCCGTGTTTGATGGGTGTGGGTATGTCTCCATCACGTGTACTGGATGTACTTGTGCTGTCACTTTCCCGTGTAGTGGATGTGTGTGCGGGACAGGCAGATGCATGTGGTGTGCCAGGTGCCATGGCAGTGTATGGGGGAAGTTCCCCCCCATGCAAGTGAGCAAATCCATCCACTGGCTGCATGTGGAGAGGGGCAGGTAGTTCAGAGGTGATATCCATGATGTTGTCATTTGCATGAGTATAGAAGTGTTTCTTACTACGCACGGTTGGTACCAGTCTAGTCTGAATGGGATGAAGGGCAGGTGGGGCGGGTAGTTCAGAGTTAACCATGGTGTTGTCATTTGCATGAGTATAGAAGTATTTCTTACTACGCACGGTTGGTACCAGTCTAGTCTGAATGGGATGAAGGGCAGGTGGGGCAGGTGTTATGGCAGTGTAGCCAGCAGGGGTGACACTAGGATCATCATCATCAATTCTGACTCCAGCAAGGAGGTCTGCTGATAGGACAGTTTCTAGGATAATGATAGGATCAGTTTGGAGGGTGGCATGATCACTCCCGTCATCATCACTAGTACTATCATCAGCATCTATAGCATTCCCATCAAGGTGGACGATGTTCTTGTTGAGATTATGGGCAAAACACCAGGCTTGGACAGCGTCGGAATGACATGACAGTGGTATGTTGGAAGGCCAGTAATCGTCATCACTATCACTATCGGTATCATCATAAGTATGGAGAAAGACAGTCTTACTCGGGAAGGAAGACTGAGCAGATCGTCCCATGGTGGAGTGGAGTTGTTGATGTCCACACTGATGGTCAAGAGGTTCCCCCCATTCCGGCAGCAGATGCTAAGCAGCGCCGGAATAGGAGCAGGCAGGGTGTTGATCGAGAGAGTTGGAGGGCTTGCTCCGAGCAGGGTCCGCAAGAATGGCGAAGGAGAGCTCAGAGCAGTAATGAGGAAGGGAGAAATGGAGATCTCTACACGAAGTAGAGAATGGGAATGACGGTCCTGGACAGGAGTAAATGCAGAGCTCCGCGAGTGAGACAAAGATGTTGAAGAAGAGCTCAGAGCGGGGATGAGACACGGAGATCTTGTAGGAAATCGAAAATGGGATTGACGATTCCGGAGAGAGAGAAATGAAGGTCCGGTGAGGAATTGAAGCTCGACGATAGAAGCGGAAGAGGGTGTGGTGAGAGTACTGGAGGAAGTGGAGATCTCCTATAAGAAGTAGTTGAAGGGAAGGGAGGGGGGGGGGGGGGGGGGGGGGGGCGGGGGGCAGGAGATTGGGCTTGCGGGGCCGACGGGGGTAAGGAGATGGTGGGAGGGTAGGAGAGGGGAACTGATGGGTAGACGCAGTGGGGGGTGTTGTTGCGGGGGCAACGTGCTGGCGGTCCAGCGGGGTCTTGGGTAGACTCAGAGAGGGGGTTGTTGCGGGGCAACGTACTGGCGGTCCAGCGGGGTCTTGGGTAGACTCAGAGATGGGGGGGGGGGGGGGGGGGGGGGGGGGCTGGTGTTCCAGCGGGGTGCCTAGCAATCAGAGCAGATTCTGCAACTCAGATCCTTTTCCTTCGGTTGTTGCGGCGGCAACTGTAGAAGGCACTGCAGGTGCGCGGGAGCTCGGGATCTACGGACAGGGTAACAGGCTTGATGCGCTCAAGTCTGTTGCAGTGGAACATGTTGCAGCGTTGATGAGCGATAACCTATAGCTTTCCGGAGCGATATGTCTTGAGCACTCTCACAGGGAAGGGACTAGGGCGTGTGCTATTGTGCTTCCAATCGTGATAGCATGTCAGGCGACATGGAAGGTATAAGAAGAGAAAGGCAACAGTACCTCAGGGTACTGCCGCCGGTAGGTGCTGGCCCTATCGGGCAGAGGCACTACAACGGAAGCTTCCAGGCAGCAGGCCTGGCGCACTAAGAAACTCTAGCTGAACCGGGAGAACCGGTCTATAACATAAGGCGGTCCAACTCATCCAAAAGGCAGTAGCCAAAGGAGCTCTGGGGGCTCTCCCCATGTACATGGATGCAGGCACTTGTGAAGCGACCTCCGACATTCCCACAAGACCCCCAACCACCCTCAAACCCCCTGATCTTCCCCAAGCCACATGGGATAAATACAGGCCTGATCTCCTCCTCATTGACGACGCATCCAAACCAAGAAAAGCCTACCTAGTTGAACTGGGCTACTGCTCAGACACTAACCACCAAATCAAATTCCAGTAAAAGAGCGTTCAGCATAAGGAGCTCCAACGTATCCTTCAACAACAAGGATTCCTTGTCCACTACCTAGTCTTCACCATAGGTACCACAGGTACCATACCTATCACAACTATTACCAATCTCTCCACCTTACGGATCAGTCGCGAACACGTAGACAAACTCATCTCTAAGCTGCACAGAGAATCTATCGCCTCCTGTACCAGCATTCTTGCCAGACGTCGCATGAAGGAGTCCCTCCCGCCTGGAGGGTGACACTTACTATGTCTGCCATGGTGACTTTCCCCAGCTGCGGCGTACGGGAGGGTCCCCTAAACACCACGCCCCTCCAGGCGTTATCTTTTTTTTTTTTTTAGCTCCAGCTCCTGCTCCAGCCATAAAATTGACTGCCCAGTGCTTACCGTTTTCAGCAGCAAAATTAACTACCAGGGGAAATGTATAAGCTATCGAGACAAACAAACATCCAAGCATTATTATCAAAATATACGACATGGTACTTGATTACCGGCACTTGAACTTGAACTTGGTTAAATATCTCCAGCCAGAAATTTGGCTGCTCGCTGTCTTTGGCAGATTCAAAATATACGATGCAATCATAGATACATTCGTGGATAATCAGTTGTAGCTTCGCAAGACCTTCCACTTATGGATTGCAAATGAGATAATGTTGGATAATCATTTTGCTCTCAGATTTGGAAATCATACCCAATGTGAGGTACACGCTTTTAGAGGCGTTAGTTGATATTGTATAGCAGCCTTCAGGCTGTTCACCGTCTGCAGGCAGAGTAACCCTGGGGGAAAAGCTGGGAAATTGCATTTTTTAATGGAACTTGAACTTGGTTAAATGGCTCCAGTCTTTAAAACAATCCTTTCGCAACAAAAAAAATGAACGTCCCATACCGGGAATAGATAACCAAGAGGAGTGCCGCTCTTGCTCCACCACTGAGCCTGACCTTTGACATGGACATTTTTGAGAAGACTCAATTAAAGTTGAGCCCAAGGACTCATGCTATGATGCACTAATGCAGTATGGAAGATGAAATTCGCCGAAAGCGTTGATAGGGTTACGTAGAAGTGAGACCATAGGGCTAAGCCCTGTGCGCCCTAGTTACTCTGCACAGTAGACGTTGAGCATCCTGACGGCGTCGCGAAGGTTTGCAAAGCATCGCAAAATCGTGTTTGCTGATTCCCTTCTCGGGATCTCCATCGGCATCGGACTCGATGGTGCTGTGGGCATCATATAGCTAATCTGCAGCCATCGCTAACTTCGGGCAGTCAGCCAATTCCATTTCTTGTGCAGCGATTGGAATTCGGCAGGTTGCAACCAGGTTAGGCGACGACAGCGTCTATTCAACGACTGTTGAAGCACTCTGTGGAAGCTAGCTTTGCAGAGAATAGGTCGATCGACGTCCCGACGAAACCCGATGAAAACCCGGGTAAACATGAACGCCATTCATATTCAGCATTTAAGTCTGCGGGCGCAATTGTGCAGAACAGCAGCTCATGAGTATGATTTGAGGGCAAAGTTCCCAGAGGACCAACGCAGACCATCGCAACAGTCGATTTATATGTTGCGTCCAGCTCAGCACGACCACTGACTAGACACTAGACCAGGAAGCAGGGTGTGGTTACGTGTCAACCCAGACCACTCAACCCGTATCGCGAGCGCCAGCGTGGCTATCAAGAAGATTCTGCCCCGATTATAAAACCCTGGGAGTATAACCAAAACCGGGACGCGGGGATGCGAACCAGGGAGAGAATAGAAGATAGAGAAGGGAGAGATAAGCATATCTGTGGCGGCCGCCAGCGTGGCTATCAAGAAGATTCTGCCCCGATTCTAAAACCCTGGGAGTATAACCAAAACCGGGACGCGGGGATGCGAACCAGGGAGAGAATAGAAGATATTAGAGAAGGGAGAGATAAGCATATCTGTGGCGGCCGCCAGCGTGGCTTTCGAGAAGATTCTGCCTCGATTCTACAGCCCAGGGAGCATAGCGAAAACCGGGACACGTGGAAGTGAATAAGGAATAGAAGACAAGAGGTGGTGACCAACCGCCCTCTACAATCTTCACACTCGCTCAACTCCGCTACTTCTACATCTCAAGCCCTTTTCATTCGCTAGGGGAGCTTCTAGAATCCGCGCACATAGCTCGAGAGTCCAACGCTACTGTCGCCAATTGAGGTTTCAATTTAACGATGCCACTCCAAGCGATAGAAATGGTCCTGGCGAACTGCCCCAAGCTAACGATGGCTGCAGAGGAACTGTATGATGCCTACAGCACCGTTGAGCTCGACGCTTCTGGCTATCCCAACACGGGAATCAGCCAGAGCGATTTCGTGCTCCTGTGCAAGCATACGAGACGGCTGGATAACAATCAAGGTATGCCTTCTGCTTGCCCCTTCTGCTTTGATTCTTCCTCAGCCGACAGGCGCAGGCGCGCCTGCAGGCGAATATCTCTGTCAATATTCCCGAAGCCTTACTTCCGACCTTCGCCATAGAAGACGCCTGTGGAAGAAATCTGGAAGCTGATATGGCAGCCAGCCAACCTGTACGAAAGTTCTTCTTCTAAATAGCTTGTCGTCATATCAAGCACCTTGTTGTTTCGCGAGAGCTTTCTTCTCGTTTCCTTGGTTTCGTCTGTATTTCCCACTTCCTTTCCTTCCTTCTCTGCATGCACCAGAGTACCACAGCTTCAACTGGGGGGGAAATGAAATGGAACGTTCACGTGTCCCCTATCTTGATCTACCCCTTCGCCGTTGCAGGACTTATTTCTCCTGAGGTAGCGATTCTGATTTTCCGGACGACTGGGCGGCACCTCCTAGGCCACGAGGCTCCTCGCCTCAATTTACAGCAATTTGAATCTGTAGCCCTTCTCTGTGTCATCATGGCCGCAAATCTCACTCCCCAGGGATTTGTTGAGTGCTTCGAGGTAAGGGCCATACCACCGGAACAAACTCTGGCTAGTCTTCTTAGGACAACTACTTTATTTTCTCTGCTAGGCTTTTGCAAATTCCATGCACAGAATTGTATGCCTGTAAGCTAGCGTGAAGTTTCTTCCCCCTTTCCTTTCCCATCTTCCTTCCTCCATCCCTTCCTTCATATGTCCCTTCTTTCCTGCGTCCTTCCCCTTTCCTTCACTTTTCTTTCTATCCTTTCTTCCTTTTTCTTCTTCTTTCCTGTCTTTCGTTCCCTTCCTTCTTCCTTGTTTGCTTCTCATATTCAGGTTGGCCCGGAGATCTTTTCTCCGACCTGTTTCTAGGCTCTTCCGTAAATACTGGGCTTCTGGATCATCACCATCATCATCATCATCATCATCATCATCATCATCATCATCATCATCATCATCATCATCATCATCATCATCTTCATCATCATCATCATCATCACCACCACATCAAACACTAATACAAACACTAACACAAACACCAGCACCAGCACAAACACCAACATCAGCACCATCACCATCACCATCACCATCACCATTCACAGAACACAGAACACAGAACACAAACACCAGCATCATCAACACCACTACAAACATCAGCATCATCAACACCACAAACACCAGCATCAGCACCAGCACCCGCACCAGCATAGTCAAAGTCAAAGTCATAGTCAGCATCAAATTCATAATCAAATCATGTCACCCATTCCTGCACCCTTCACCCTGCCACCATGCAGGCTGGACACTCTCACAAATTCCTTCCACAAAATTGCATGCCTGAAAGCTAGCGTGAAGTTTCTTCCCCCTGTCCTTTCCATCTTCTTTCTTTCATCCCTTCCTTCTTTCTTGCATCCCTCCCCTTTCTTCCTTTCCTTTTTCTTCTTCTTTCCTGTCTTCCATTCCCTTTCTCTTCCTTGTTTGCTTCTCATATTCAGGTTGCCCTTGAGATCTCTGCCCCAACCTGTTTCAAGGCTCTTCTGTAAATACCTTGCTTCTAGATCATCATCAAAGTCATCTCATACCACCCATTCCTGCACCCTTCACCCTGCTACCATGCAGGCTGGACGCTGCGCTACCTTCTCCACCCTCTGGGGCTCCAATACCAGCACCCACATTGATAGCGACAGTGACCCATCATCGGTTTTCTGCATTGATCAGCGCCCCAAGGTTCGTAAGGGCAACATGTCGATGTCATTTGAGAGGAGATACAACTCAGCCACACGGTTGCCGTGCATCGTTGAAGAAGACGTCAACAGCCTGGAGAATCTATAGCCAATGATTATGCCAACCTGGCGAGACCATTCTGGAACTATCTCATCATCCAACCCATCCTTCTCTGGATCTTCCCTCCCTCCAATGGCTGTGGCTTGCAAATCTTCCCCTCAGGAGCTTGGGGGCTTAGGGTATCAGTTATCCCGGCCTTCAAGCACCTCATCCAACCCATCCTGCTCTGGATCTACCGTCTCTTCAATGGCTGTTGTGTGCAAGGCTTCCTCACATGAGCTCCACAAGGTGGTGGCAACTGATTCAACAACTCCACCCACCCCAACCTGCTCTGGATCTGCCCACTCTTCAGTGGCTATGCTAGCAAGGCTTCCCCGCAAGAACTCCACCAGCCAACGGAGACAAGACGCATGAATTCAGAAGCCATGTTGAAGCCAAGCCATGTTGAAGCCAAGCCAACAGAGACAAGAAGCATGAAGTCAGAAGCCATATTGTAGCCAAGCCATGTTTAAGCCATGCCAACAGAGACAAGACGCATGAAGTCAGAAACCAAGCCAAGCCAACAGAGACAAGACGCATGAAGTCAGAAGCCATGATGAAACCAAGTCAACAGAGACAAGACGCTTGAAGCCAGAAGCCATGTTGTTGCGGCCCTTGCAGGCAGGGACCCTCGCCAAGCTCAAGCTCAAAGTGCTCCATACCTTAACTCATGCGCTTGCCACTAAGACTTTGTTTGGGTTGGGACCCTACAGCTCTTCCCCAAGTTGAACGGAGTCCACACCCGGGCCTAAATATCTCTCTACGGGGATTCCACCAATCACATCTTATCCTTAAGTCTAGTGATAGCGCACAGAGACCCACCCTTTGAGGCGAAAATCCTTCTTGTCACTCACACACTTCAAAACTTGCCACTGAGACTCTGTTTGGGTTGAGAAAGAAGAGCTCTTCCCACCTTGATAAGAGTCCACACCTGGGCCTCCTCATCTCTCAAGGGAGTCTCCACCAATCACACCATTCGTACTGAAAAAAGGGAGACCCACCTCCTGGAGTGAAATACCTTGCACAACTAAAGATGAAAAAAACTTCATCCTCATCCTCATCCTTATCCTCATCCCCATCCCCATCCTCATCCTCATCGTTAAGTCTAGTGCTAGCTCACGGAGACCCACCCTTTGAAGCAAAAATTCTTCGTGTCACTCACGCGCTCTCCACTCAGACTAAGTTTGGATTGAGACCCAACAGCTGTTCTCCACAATGAACTGAGTCCACATGAGGGCCTGGATGGTATGGTTCTACTGTTTTTAAGTAACTGCACCTTTTATTGAAGTCTTAAAAATAACTTAAATAGAAGGTCCTTTAAAACCCATCTCAACACTACACTAGCCAAGGATTAACTCAAGTGGGCAACTCTGCCCAATGGAAGGGTGTTATCTCTGAACACCCTTCCATTCCCATGCCCTTCGTTGTGAGTGTTGCATGACGCATGCAGATTTGTAAGGGTCTGTCGCAGCTGGTGGGAGGAAATTAGTCCTTGCTTGAAGTTTAGGGGGTTAAGGATTTAGTACTTTCAGTTTATATTCAACGGTTTAGGGTTTGGGTGTTTTTAGGGTTTAGGGTCTAGGTGGGTTTAGGGTCTAGGTGTGCTTAGTTAAGTGGAGAATAATTTTAGTGGGGGCTAACTTCCCCCTACCGTTGCATCTCAGAGGGTCTGGGTGCGTTGGAGACACAGATTTGTGAGGTTTCGTTGCGACTAATGATGCAGATTTCAGATTGCATCTTGAGTTACAATTTCCTGCTGCTTCTCATATTGCAGATTTTCTGTTGTGTCTGATGATACATATTTGACTGTGTCTGATGATGCAGATTTCAGGCTGCATCGAATGATGCAATTTTTCTGTTGCGTCTCATGACGCAGATTTCAGGTCGCTCCGAATGATGCAGATTTTGGAGTTGCGTCTCGTGATGCAATTGTCTGTTGCATCTCATGATGCACATTTCAGGTTGCGTCTCATGATGCACATTTCAGGTTGTGTCTCATGTTGCAATTGTCCGTCGCGTCTCATGATGCACATTTCAGGTTGCGTCTCATGGTGCACATTTCAGGTTGCGTCTCATGATGCACATTTCAGGTTGCGTCTCATGATGCACATTTCAGGTTGCGTCTCATGTTGCAATTGTCCGTCGCATCTCATGATGCACATTTCAGGTTGCGTCTCATGATGCACATTTCAGGTTGCGTCTCATGATGCACATTTCAGGTTGCGTCTCATGGTGCATATTTCAGGTTGCGTCTCATGATGCACATTTCAGGTTGCGTCTCATGGTGCACATTTCAGGTTGCGTCTCATGATGCACATTTCAGGTTGTGTCTCATGTTGCAATTGTCCGTCGCGTCTCATGATGCACATTTCAGGTTGCGTCTCATGGTGCATATTTCAGGTTGCGTCTCATGATGCACATTTCAGGTTGCGTCTCATGATGCACATTTCAGGTTGCGTCTCATGATGCACATTTCAGGTTGTGTCTCATGTTGCAATTGTCCGTCGCGTCTCATTATGCACATTTCAGGTTGCGTCTCATGGTGCATATTTCAGGTTGCGTCTCATGATGCACATTTCAGGTTGCGTCTCATGATGCACATTTCAGGTTGCGTCTCATGATGCACATTTCACGTTGCGTTTGATGGTGCACATTTCAGGTTGCGTCTCATGATGCACATTTTGGAGTTGCGTATCTTGATGCAATTTTTCTGTTTCGTCTCATGACGCAAATTTTATGATGCGTCTCATGATGCAGATTTTGGAGTTGCGTCTCGTTAAGTAGTTTTCGTTTCGTCTCATGATGCATATTTAAAAATCCATCTCTTTATGCAGATTTTAGAGGTGCGTCTCATCATGCAAATTTTCTGTTGCGTCTCATGATGCAGATTTTGGAGTCCCCCAGAGCAACCCTGGTTGTGGCTGCCAGGATCTGACACTCTGGCGTTATTACAAATATTCACTGTTGTCCCCCCACACAACAATCTTAGAGGGAGCACGGTTGTACAATCCCAATTGTCGGTGCTAGCTGTCCTCTGCCTACTGTCCTATTCCCGGTGTCTGGTGTCCTATTCCCGCTGCCCCACACACAACAATCTTAGAGGGGGCAGGGTTGTACACTCCCAACTGTCGGCGTTGGCTGTCTTCAGCTTTCTGTCCTTTTCCCGGTGTCTAGTGTCCTATTCCTGCTGCCCCACACACAACAATCTTAGAGGGGGCAGGGTTGTACAATCCCAACTGTCGGCGTTAGCTGTCTTCTGCTTTCTGTCCTTTTCCCGGTGTCTAGTGTCCTTCTCCTGCTGCCCCACACGCATCAATCTTAGAGGGGGTTCGGTTGTACAATCCCAATTGTCGGCGTTAGCTGTCTTCTGCCTACTGTCCTATTCCCGCTGCCCCACACACATCAATCTTAGAGGGGGCACTGTTGTACAATCCCAATTGTCGGCGCTAGCTGTCTTCTGCTTTCTGTCCTTTTCCCGGTGTCTAGTGTCCTTTTCCTGCTGCCCCCCCCCACATCAATCTTCGAGGGGGCATGGTTGAAAAAGAAGAAGAAAAAGATAACGCCTGGAGGGGCGTGGTGTTAAAGGGACCCTCCCATACGCCGCCGCTGGGGAAAGGGCACAGTTTTACAATCCCAATGCGTAGGCTCATCGCCTCTTTTATTGGGGATATATGTGAAGTACTTACTTTGTAGGATAGCCTAGATAGAGGGGGCACAGTTGTACAATCCCAATGCGTAGACTCATCGCCTCACTGATTGAGGATGTACATGAAGTACTTATTTCGTAGGATAGCCTAGATAGAGGGGACACAGTCTCGTCTTAGTTGGAGACTCAATGCGATGTGTGTAGGGACCGTCATATCATATGATGTTGACCAATGGCGAGTATGATAGCATAGAAATTGCATATGATATGTATTATGATATGGTATGTATAAATGGTTACTTCAACCTTGTCAGACTGCCAGCATCATATGATATGGTATGTATAAATGGTTACTTCAGCCTTGTCAGACTGCCAGCATCATATGATATGGTATGTATAAATGGTTACTTCAGCCTTGTCAGACTGCCAGCATCATATGATATGGTATGTATAAATCGTTACTTTAGCCTAGTCAGACTACCGGCATCATATGATCTCATGATATCATATGATATCATATTGCCGTTCCCTAGATGTACGTAGCGCTACTATGCTGCGTGCCTTGCTTGTGGCTGATCTCCACAAGGTATTTTGTCGATTCGTGTTTTGCTTAGGTTGGTTGGAAGGCCTCTATATTTGATTGCTTGAATCTGGCTATTAGCTACTGTCTAGGTTGTTCTACACGGTTGCGTGACGCACACAGAATTTTGAGGGTCAGTTGCGATGCAGATTGCATATTTTGAAACCGGTTGCATCTCATGATGCAGCGCGACCCTGTTCCTGACCATGATAGGAAGCTCATGATAGGGAGCTCATGATAGCTCATGATAGGGAGCTCATGATAGTGACCATGATAGGGAGCTCATGATAGTGACCATGATAGGGAGCTCATGATAGTGACCATGATAGGGAGCTCATGATAGTGACCATGATAGGGAGCTGATGATGCAGAGCAACCCTATTACTGACCAGGATAGGGAGCTGTTCAGCTGTTGTGTCCTCGTCACCAAGGATGGTGGTGCAGTTTTTTTTTTTGTGGGCCAGCATCTACCCCTGCGCCATATTGGCGTATCCTAGGGGTGACTGGCAACGCCTTTCTTAAATATATAAAAAGTACGCCTCATTACGAGGCTTGAGGTTGAGGGGGCCAGTCCGTTTGCTTGCGCTGAGGCCAACCACTGCCTTTCTGAATCCTCCCGTTGTTTTGTGCAGAAGCGACATCCGACCTCCTTCGATGAAAACCCGTCCATTGTGTAAAAAACAAGATTGTGTGGTGTGGGATGGGATTGGGTAAACTTAACACTGGCTGGCCTGCTTGTGGCATTGTTACAGAGATATAATTTAGTATCTCTGCTCTGCTTTCTTTCTTATTCACCCCCAAAAGAAAATAGGGAACTCCCAGGACAGTAGGTGGGTCTCAGGGTTGTTCAAAACTCTGCATCTTGCATCTCGGACGTATTTTTTGTGGGTCCGAAGCGTCTCAGATGCAGATGGTTATGGAGTTCCCCTGAAGTACCCTGGTGGGTCTCCTGGCACAAACAGGCAGCCTTGAGGGTTCGGCAAGAAAGGCGCGGCTAATCTATCTTCATACGGTAAGTAGGCGCCCTTGGGGATGCGAGAAATACTGCCCGAGACCAACTACAACCTGCTTCACTATTATCCTGCATGTATTAGCCTGTCTGAGTACATGGCTTAAGAAGAGGAAACCAAAGTCAGGATGCAGCGCCACAGACGCAACGTGGGGAAGGTCTGTTACATAGCAGACGCAGCTGCGGCGGTTTGGTTACGTCTCAGGACGCAGCCTGTAAAATGTGTTGCGTCTCACGACGCAGAGCTGGTGTGCTCCTGAAAAACCCTGAAGGTCACCCCCCTACACAAAAACGGCACGGAGGATTCAGATATGCGTGTGCACATATGTTACAGTCCAGGGGTAGGCCAAATAGGCTGAAGGGACTTGCCCAACCGTGATATGAAGGCGTTGGCAGTCAGTCACTCTTATGAAATAGATGACGCCCTTGGGGAAAACGGGAGGTGCTGAGAAAGAGTCAATCAAACATGCACCACTACTTGTGTTGTTACAGTCCAGGGGTAGGCCGAATAGGCTAAATGGACTTTCCCAACCCTGACAAGAGGGCCTTTTTTACCGCGTCTTTTAGTAAACATGCATTTTGCACATGGATGGCATATGTTACACACGTTTGTAACAACTTTGCCAAGACTCAAGCCACAAGTCTTGTACTACAACCTAGAGTAAGGCGCTCAGTGATAGATCAGCTAAAATCACCTAAATAACAAGTCAGAAACTGTAATCATCTAGGTAGGTTAGTGACGTACACGCATAGCACTGCCATTTGTTTAGTTGTGAAGGGATTTTAACCCCAGGAGGTGGGTCTCCCGACACAAACCAGCGACACCAAGGATTCAGTTCGAATGGCGGTGACACTCCAACAAAAGAGTAGGCGCACTAGGGGGCCATGATAGAAGATTATCAGCATATGTGCATTCTAGCTCATCCTTCGTTCAGAAAGCGACCCTTGTAGTCACCATTACTCTGACCCTTCAAAACTTTCGCCTTCTTCGCAACAGGCGAGTGTCATAGGAGCTCGGGCACTAATGCACAGACGCATTGATCAAAGGGAGAGAAACAAAGAACACTTGCAGTGATCGTAGACGAACCCTATCAGGGTACTACATTTTGTCAGACTGGTCAGCGCTAAAAGCGCACACGTCGAATTGGTCAGCGTTTGTAGTGCAAAAAGCGGAAAAACTGCACGCTGCGCCCACAGGGTTTTGAAAAAACTGTGCGAGACGCGTAGTGGGGCTCGCTTTGTAGTACCCTGAACCCTATCAGAATGAGCACAGCCTCCAGAATGTTTAGGGTATAGCCGGATGGTATGACTGGGCGGTTTAGTAGACAGTAATGACAGAGAGGCAACAGCCAGCTTTCGCTGACAGCGAGTTGGAAGGCGAGTTTTGCGGCAGCATGCTAGAGAAGCTGAAACAAAAAAAGACAACCGAACCATCAGCTTCTTGGCCTAGCCATTGTACTGCAGTCGGGATCAAGGGGTCGAGGTTGAGTGAGGTTAATTGAAGCTGTAAATAAAGGGGGTCCAGCTGCCAAGGGTACAATCAAGGGGGGGCGAGGGGGGGGCAAGGTCAAGTCCTAGTCGAGATTATGGATTGGCATGAGTTTTTGAACCCTGGGCCTTTCGTAGGTGAAAGTACTGGGGGTTGAGCTGGGTGGCGGATTGTGTCGATTCTAGGGTTATCAAGCACAAAACCGTACGATCTCATTTCTCGTACGATATCGTACGATATTTTGAGACATCGAACTACATAACACGATGAATCGTGAAATATCGTACCATACATGGTGCTGTAAAGCGAACAGATTTCAAACAGATATCGTTCTCTACTATCAAAATTCCCTAACTGTCAACCATCAGTGTGGTCGAGTGGTCTAGCAGATCATGGTTCAACTGGACAGGCATATCATGGGTTGTGTGGGTTAGTTTTCAGGGTTTTCAATCTCATCACATCTAGCTCAGGGCCCAGGAAGCCTAGGCTTGTTCGATTCCTGGGCCTGGATATGGGCACATCGATCTTCCATCGTACCATATAGGGCGATTTATCGTACGATGGCGAGCACGAAATTATTGTGTTTTCTATATTGCTTCATATTGGTTCATTTGACGTGAATTCTTCTGTATCAAGGTGTCAAGGCACGGAATATCCCCTTGGTCTCGTACCGATTTTCGAAGAAAAGTGGTTCCCGATATTGTACTCGTACGAGAAATCCAAAACCAGTACGAGATTGACAGCCCTCAGTGATTCGGGTTCTGGGTAGTGACTTGGGCCTGAGTGTTGGGATTTCAAATCGGGACTCGGGTAGCAGGCATTTTTTTAAGGCTCAAACGGGGTCTCATGTTGCGATCGCTATATGTAGCTGACAGAAAAGGGTGCCGAACCCCCCTAAAGCTGCCCTAAAATGCATTATTACTTCTGTGTTTTTCAAAAACAAATCCTCGCGTGGTGCCTGGGCATTGGAATAAGGAGGTGATAAGGCCAATGCTTTTCTTTTCAGCTACGAGCACCGGCTTCTAGGAAGCTCCCCAGGCTGGATATTCAGCCTAGCCACAAACAACCTCGGGCACCTGGAAGCCGGCATGACCAGCCTGACAGAGAGAATGAAGTCTGTGGGATTAGCCCAGTGACCAGCCCCGGGAACTGCATAGAAGCTGCTGCTGGTAGCCGAAAAGAAAAGCACTGGGTGAGGCCCTGGTGAAGACTCAGTTCCTTGTGGGGAATAGCTCTTGGGTCCCAATCCATGCACAGTGGCAAGCGCGTGAGTGACAAGAAAGAAGGTGGGTCTCAGTGTATAGTGCAGTGGGTCTCAGTGTGCCTTAGACTCAAGGATTATATGTGACCAGTGGAGTCCCCCAGAGAAGTGCTTAGGCCCAGGTGTGGACTCGGTTAAAGGTGGGGAAGAGCTCTTCTTTCTCAACCCAAGCAGAGTCTCAGTGGCAAGTGCGTGAGTGACAAGATGGATTTTTGCCTCAAAGAGTGGGTATTCGTGCGCCAACCCTAGACTCAAGGATTATATGTGATAGGTGGACATCCCTAGAGAGATGTTTAGGCCCTGGTGTGGACTCAGTTCAAGGTGGGGAAGAGCTGTTGGATCTCTGTCCAAACAAATTCTTAGTGGCAAGCGCGTGAGTGAATGTATGAAGCGCTCTAGGCATAAGCTTGGTTAAGGTCCTTGCCAACAAGGGCTGCAACAACATGGCTTCTGACTTCATGAATCTTGTCTCCGTTGGCTTGGCTTCATCATGGCTTGGCTTCAACATGGCTTCTGACCTCATGCTGCTTGACTCTGTTAGCTTGTGGAGGTCCTGAACAGAAGCCGTGCAGGTTCCAGATGTTGGGGAGTGGGGACCTCTAGTAGGATGGGACCTCCAGAAGGATGGATTGTGTGATAGAAAGGGCCTAGTACTGCCTGCTTCTGCCAGCTTGTGGAGCTCTAGTACATCCACTGAAGAGTGGGTAGATCCAGAGCAGGATGGGTTGGATGAGGTGCTTGAAGGCCAGGATAATTGACACCGTTCTGCCCCTAAGTCCCCCAGCTCCTGAGGGGAAGCCTTGCAAGCCACAGCCATTGGAAACAGGGAAGATCCAGAGCAGGATAGGCTAGATGATGAGATGGTTCCGGAATTTTTTTGCCAGGTTGACACAAGCATTGGCTGCAAGTCCTCCAGGCTAGTCAAGTCCTCTTCAACTATGCAGGGTAAAGACGTGGTTGAGTTGTATCTCCTCTCAAACAAATTCGACCTGCTGCGCTTACGAGCCTTGGGGCGCTGATCAATGCAGAAAACCGATGATGGGTCACTGTCCCTTCCCATCTGGGTGCTAGTATTGGAGCCCCAGAGGGTCGAGAAGGTAGCGCAGCGTCCAGCCTGCATGGTGGCAGGGTGAAGGGTGCAGGAATGGGTGGCATGAGATGACTATGATGATGATATAGAATCAAGGCATTTACTGAAGAGTCTTGAAACAGGTTGGAGCAGAGATCTCTAGGGCAACCTGAATATAAGAAGCAAACAAGGAATGGAAGACAAGCAAACAAGGAAGAAGAAAAAGGAAAGAAAGAAAGGGGAGGGATGCAGGAAAGAAGGAAGGGATGAAAGAAAGAAGATGGAAGGGAAAGGGGGAAGAAACTTCACGCTAGCTTTCAGGCATGCAATTTTGTGGATGGAATTTGTGAAAGTCCAGCAGAGAAAAAATATGTGTCCCAAGAAGACTAACTAGAGTTTGCTCTTAACTCGAAGCACTCAACAAATCCCTGAGGAGTGAGACTTGCGGCCTTGATGACAAAGAGAAGTGCAACAGCAAATTGCTGGAAATTGAGGCGAGGAGCCTCGTGGCACAGGAGATGCCTCCCAGTCGACTGGAAAATCAGAATCGCTCCCTCAGGTGAGATAAGTCGTGCAACGGCGAAGGGGTAGATCAAGATAGGGAACAAGAGAACGTTCCAATTGCTGCCCCCCCAGTCGAAGCTGTGGCGCTCTGGTGCATGCAGAAAAGAATAAAAATAAAAGTATCTGGTCTCGATTCATAAGACACCCACTAAGCTCTGCGCACAAGAGTGGCGAGAGAAGAATTGAGAGGAGAAGAAATGAAGAGCGCGTACACAAGGGGCATGCATTGAAGACAAGCTTCGTCGAGGAAGAACTTTCGCACAGGTCGACTCGTTGCCGAATCATCTCCCAGACCCCTTTCGCAACCTATTGTGAAGGCCGACAGGCGAAGGGCCATTTACAGAGAGCTCCGTCGCATGTTGGCTGATAAGGCAGTGGATCAGAAGGGGAGTGCATTAGGCATACCTTGACTGTTATCCAGGCGTCGCGTATGCTCGCACAGGAGCACAAAATCGCCCTGGCTGATTCCCAGCTCGGGAAAGCCAGAGGCATCGAGCTTGACGGTGATACAGGCATCATTCAGCTCCTCTGCAGCCATGCCTAGCTTCGGGCAGTTCGGCAGGTCCATATCTTGCGCTGGGAGAGCAATTGGTAAATTGAAACCGTCCGGTTTCAATGCCGAGATGGGCGAAAGTAGCATAGGTCTTTACAAGCGACCTCTCGAGAATGAAGAATGCTGGACAAGTTTTTATAATCGTTGCCCAGTGACAGAAACTGAGGGTCGAAAAACAAGGTGTGGTACCGGGGCGGGTGGTACTTGGCTGAGGACGCAGACCCCGTGCAGACGCGTGCAGACCCTCTGGCAGAGTGCACCCCGCCCCGCGCCCCGGGGCGCGCCCCCAGCCCCCCCCCCCCTGGTACAGGTCTAAAGTAGGGACTGAGCGGGGGGCCCTCAGGAAGTTGCTCGTGTACCGCATGCCGGAATCAGGGCCGGAAGGGGTCGTAAGCCCCGGAACCATCGAAAAAGGTCGAAAAATGTGTCGGGGTGGGGTAGATATCGACCCCTCAAAAAGAGGGGGGGGGGGGGGGGGGGGGGGGGGGGGGGGGGGTCCGACGGCTTTCAGAAATTTCCTCTGGTGAAGACTGTTAGAGGCCAAAACGTCCTCAGTACTCGGTCTCTGCTAAAATTAAGCAGACCTATGACACAAGCTCGGCGAGATCTTTCCGAATCCACCCTTATTTCCGACATCGAGTAAATATGGAGGCGTGATCCTCTAGATCCTGTCTAGATCCAAGTCGAGGCACCTGCCAGGCTGGCAGATCCTCGTTCAGGGGTCGAGCCGGTTACGGAAATATCTTCGTAACTTCCTCACCAGACGGAATCTGACGAAGTTAAGCATACCCACGAAACTGGTTCGACGAGAGCATTCCGACTCCGCGAATGTTTTCGAGAATGAGTAAATGTGTCGTGGTAGTGCTTGAGTAGTGACCTCCACAGGTTCTAAGTACACCAAGTGTGAAGGTTGGGTCAAACCAGAAACTCAATCTTTCCTCCCCAAACTTCTTGGGTATAAGGAGGGTACTTGGGCATACGACTTAGGCTTAACACCACCTTCAAATTCTCAAACACCAACACAAGCTAGCTCAGCTCAGAATCAGGACTAGGAAAGGGTGTTTGCTTGACCATGTTGTCAACTTTGATCAAATCCAAATATAAGACCACAAATGGATAGAGCTCGTCAAGGAGATCACTATAGAGCCTACTTTGCCCCCCTAATTATAATTGTTGAAGGAGATATGGGCCTTTGGGGGGGGGGGGGGGGGGGGGGGCTAAACCGCAACATAATAGGGACTGAAGAGTGATCTTCAGCAGTCCCGTAGGGACTGAAAGTGTGATGCCCCGCAGGGGGATTTTTTTTCAGGCTAGCAAGCACCAACATCTGCTACTTCAACGAGCTACTTCTTTATGCTGCGAGCAACCTCTTTGAACTCCAAGCAACTTCTCGGCTCTACACTGCTCTTGAGTGCACAACTTTAGCTACCTCGGCTGGGCGAAGCAACCCCAACTGCCCCTTCCCTTCTAATTCGATGTTATACCTACTTCGATGCCAGACCTACCTATTCCAATGCCAGACCTAGCTACTTCGATGCCAGAACTACTACGAAGCGATACAACTTCGATGAGGCTTTAGGGAGGGTGCCCAACTTCGTTACTATGTCGCGACCCTTCATCCCGCGCCTTCTTTCGTTTCCTGCGCCTGTTATGTTGGAGGGTGGAACTTCGATGAGAGCACTGTACTTCTAAAAGTACTGAGCTGCATGATGAGTTTCATACTTGATGAGGTTGCACGCAAGATGAAGTAGCCCTTTCACATTGCAGGGTGATGAGGTTGCATGCAAGATGAGGTAGCCCTTTCAGGATGCATGATGAGAAGGTTGCATGCTCGATGAGGTTGCATCTCAGATGAAGTAGCCCTTATAGGTTGCATGATGATGGGGTTGTATACAAGATGAAGTAGCCCTTTCAGAATGCATGCATGATGAAGATGTAAGAAAGATGAGGTAGCCCCTTAAAGTTGCATATTTATAAGGTAGCCCCCTGAATCTGCATGGTGGTGAGGTTGCATGCAAGATGAGGTTGAATGCATGATGAGGTAGCCCCTTGAGGTAGTATGATGTTGAGGTACACCCTATAGGTTGCATGATGTTGAGGTACTCTCTTTAGGTTGCATGGTGTCAAAGTAGCCCCTATAGGTTGCATGATGTGGAGGTAGCCCCTATAGGTTGCATGATGTGGAGGTAGCCCCTATAGGTTGCATGATGTTGAGGTAGCCCCTATAGGTTGCATGATGTGGAGGAAGCTCATTCAGATTGCATGATGTTGGGGTAGCCCCTATAGGTTGCATTATGTTGAGGTAGCCCCTATAGGTTGCATGATGTTGAGGTAGCCCCTATAGGTTGCATGGTGTCAAGGTAGCCCCTGTAGGTTGCATGGTGTTGAAGTAGCCCCTTGAGGTAGCCCCTATAGGTTGCATTATGTTGGGGTAGCCCCTTGAGGTTGCATGAAATTGATATAGCCCCTATAGGTTGCATGGTGTTGAGGTATCCCCTATAGGTTGCATGATGTTGAGGTAGCCCCTTGAGGTTGCATGATGTTGAGGTAGCCCCTATAGGTTGCATGGTGTCAAGGTAGCCCCTGTAGGTTGCATGGTGTTGAGGTAGCCCCTTGAGGTTGCATTTCGTTGGGGTAGCCCCTTGAGGTTGCATGAAATTGGTATAACCCCTACAGGTTGCATGGTGTGGAGGTATCCCCTATAGGTTGCATGATGTTGAGGTAGCCCCTTGGGGTTGTATGGTGTCAAGGTAGCCCCTATAGGTTGCATTATATTGAGGTAGCCCCTATAGGTTGCATGATGTTGAGGTAGCCCCTATAGGTTGCATGATGTTGAGGTAGCCCCTATAGGTTGCATGATATTGAGGTAGCCCCTATAGGTTGCATGGTGTGGAGGTAGCCCCTATAGGTTGCATGATATTGAGGTAGCCCCTATAGGTTGCATGATGTGGAGGTAGCCCCTGTAGGTTGCATGATGTTGAGGTAGCCCCTATAGGTTGCATGATGTGGAGGTAGCCCCTATAGGTTGCATGATGTGGAGGTAGCCCCTATAGGTTGCATGATGTTGAGGAAGCTCATTCAGATTGCATGATGTTGAGGTAGCACCTATAGGTTGCATGATGTTGAGGTCAGAAACTCAGCCAGGCCAAATCCAGCGGATTATCCCTCGAGGTCTGACATCGTGAGTCCCATCGCGATTGTGAAGCGATTCAGCCCTAAAAGTCATTTGTTGCTGTTACACAAACCTGGGTCCCTAGTTCCGTACCTAGATGGCTCACTGTAGTTTCATTTTCAATCAAGGTTTTAATTCTAATTGGCCAGTTTGTTGATTTTTTTGTTCAATATCTGTCTGGAAGAAGGTATCTTGAATTACTATTTGGCTATACCTTAGGTGATTTCCCCCAGTGCATGCGAACGGGCTGGCCCCCTCAACCTCACGCCTTGTAATAAGGCGTTGTATTTCTGTATTTCTTTATTTATTCGGCTAGACCTCAACCTAGTTGTGTAACACCTGCCAATATAGTGGGGGAGAGAGAGAGAGAGAGAGAGAGAGAGAGAGAGAGTAAGAGTCGAAGTGTAGTTGTAGAAGTCCAGGTGTGGCCAAATAGGCTTTAGGGATTCGCCAAATCTCGAAAACAAGATTCGTGATCTATTATCAGAAGGGGCTAAATAAGAGCAGCCTTTTTATGAAAACCCCCAACAAATCGCAAGTAAACGACGGAGACCCCAATTTCAAAGCTACCAGTCCTACCATGAACTGCCAAAGACGCCGAGCAGCCAAATTGCTGGTTGGAGCCATGTAACCAAGATTCACATTCAAGTTCTATCACGACCTACGAGCACTGCCAAGGCGGATGATTGATGATGGACTTCTGAGTTCATTATTTAGATTGCGATCAAGAAGTCTTGGAAGTCTTTTACGGTTATATAAAAACGAGTGGTTCAATCGTCGACCCTAAATATAGCTTTCTTTGACTTAAATATGAACGGCAATTCATGCTGTTACAGTCTAGGGGGTTAACCAAATAGGCCCAATGGACTTTCCCAACCATGAATTGAAATTGACCTTGGGTATATAGCTCCAGCCAGCAATTTGACGCAATTTGGCGCTGTCTTCAGCAGTGAAATTAATTACTAGGGGGGAACAACTAACCATTTCCCAACCATGGCTGAAGGGGCTTTAGCGAATACGCATTAATGAACTGGACCCCAAACAATCGATGATTACATGTCCTGCCCCCCCACTGGAATCCTAATGTGTCCGCGAGTTGACGGAGTCAAGAGGGAAGTCTAAGTGAAGGGCACACATACAAATGTTGTTGCGGTACGTGAATTCGAACTTGGTAATATTGCTCCAGCCTTCAAGGCTGCTCGCGATCTTCGGCAGTAACATAGTCAAATCAAATCAAAGCATGATTATCAACATACGTTTGATTTAATATACGCATTCAATCATTGATAAACAAAGGCAACTTCTCACGAGCGTTAGTTGTTGCGTTACGGATCTGTCAGAAGTTACGCAAGAGGGCCAAAGCGTGTGTGCGCCATATGCCCAGGGGTACCGCACTCTCATGCAACTCATCCACATAGATCAGCTGGACAGTCACCCTGACTTGGAAATCCCAGCCCCTGGACACTATAATATCCAAACAGGCCTCCTCCCCCATGCCCAACCCAATGGAGCCCACCCATCCACCCCACCACCACATCTGTACTCCCCCTCTGGCAATTGCGTTGGTCACCTCCCCACCTCCTCGACAAACAGACTCCAACACCAATACAACACCGCCCAAGCAACCATACCTAGCCTGGTGCGCTCACACTCCCAAGGGTCATTTGCAAGAGACCAAGCCAGCCATTTTCCACTGTCTCAAGGACACCACCCCCACTGCTCCTTACCCCACCCTCCTTCAAGCCCTCACGTTGTTGTGGGTCCAAACAGACAAGTCAACAAGGACACTCTTATCCCACCCATCTCTCCCCCACTACTCCTTCCCCCACCCTCATGGCCATCTGTTCGGGGCAAGCCCAGACCCATACTCTCACCCATGGACAGGAGCATCAGTGATACACTCCCTGCAGGATACTAAGGAAGCCCAAAAGGCAGTCAGATGGGCATTCACCAGTGCCAAGGCAGCCCAAACTCACTTCCTCCCAACCCGCACCCTCCTCTTGGTCCCACACACAAAGCACACA
This sequence comes from Chlamydomonas sp. ICE-L, assembly GCA_013435795.1. Classification (NCBI taxonomy): domain Eukaryota; kingdom Viridiplantae; phylum Chlorophyta; class Chlorophyceae; order Chlamydomonadales; family Chlamydomonadaceae; genus Chlamydomonas; species Chlamydomonas sp. ICE-L. The sequence goes on along the minus strand of JACBWV010000552.1, from coordinate 3,658,370 downwards.
GCCTACGAAACACCCACCACCCACCCCTGGGTCCAGGTCCTAGATACCATCCCAGCCGGGGCCCCCATTATCTGCCAACCGTCCATCTGGACTGGGGGGGAAATCACCTCCACCATTTCAAGGACAAAGGGGCACCAACTCCTCCTCATCGCCAACCTGGGCCGCCCCGGCCCGGCCACCCCCTTTCCCAAGCATGGAATGAGGCTATGAACCGCCTGCATCCCTCCCACAAAAGCATCCAACCCATCCCCAACCCTGCCATCGGCCCTGCCCACCTCTCCTTCCCCCCACCACCCAAGGCTCTCCGACTCATCCTACATGCCCCTTGGAGTGTCCCCCCCCCCTCCCCCCCCCCCCCCCCCCCCCCCCACACACACACTCCCCCAACACCTTACCCCTGCAACTACCAAAGCGCCCCCCATGTAGGCCAGCAGCTATACACCGATGGCAGCCAGATCCCCAGCCCGTGGGACTGGCCCTCCTTGGGGCTGCGGTATACTCTCCATTGTCGGGCCAAAGCTTTACAATCAACCCAGGGGGTATTGACATCACCAGAACCAACAATATAGCAGAACTATGCGCTATCCACCAGGCCCTAGCACGAACACCCCGAACAACCCCCGTAACCATCTACACTGATAGCCTTTGTAGTCTCCATCTCATTCGGAGACTTATCCATAACCCCCACTCTGTCGAGGAACGTACCCACAAGCATATCCTTGAGGCCATTGGAAAACACCTCCTGGCCAGAGTCCTTAGTAGCTCCCCCACCACTCTGGCCAAGGTGAGGTCCCATGCAGGTATCCATGGCAATCAGGAGGCAGATAAGCTGGCCAAGAAAGCCGCCCACTTCCCTAAAAATACCTCTGTCCCTAACAATATAGGAGAGGTGCCTCACATGGACCATATCTGGCCATCTGTCCTGCATCTGGTGGTAGCTGACGGCACCCTGCCCCCTAGGATAGCAACACCCAACCTCACCAGGGGGGTGCCACTTAGACCTAAGGGTAGACATTGACCCAGGCCTCGTGAGATGGAAAGTACACACTAACAGGAAAAAAGGAAGGAAAGAGAGAAGAGGAATTAGAGAAAATGGCGTGGCCTTGGATTGGGAGAAGTTGCTCGAAGAAGTTGCTCGAACGGAAGAGGTTGCTCGAGGTTGCTCGGAGAGGTTGCTCGCGTACACCCTGGGAAAAGAGGTTGCTCAGTCCCAGGGGGCCCTGAGGAAGTTTTTTTCATATACCTATGCCGGAAGTTTTTGTAATCAGCCTTACCCCCCCCCCCCCCCCCCCCCCCCCCCCCCCCCCCCCCCCCCCAAAGGCCCATATCTCCTTCAACAATTATAATTAGGGGGTCAAAGTAGGCTCTATAGTGATCTCCTTGACGAGCTCTATCCATTTGTGGTCTTATATTTGGATTTGATCAAAGTTGACAACATGGTCAAGCAAACACCCTTTCCTAGTCCTGATTCTGAGCTGAGCTAGCTTGTGTTGGTGTTTGAGAATTTGAAGGTGGTGTTAAGCCTAAGTCGTATGCCCAAGTACCCTCCTTATACCCAAGAAGTTTGGGGAGGAAAGATTGAGTTTCTGGTTTGACCCAACCTTCACACTTGGTGTACTTAGAACCTGTGGAGGTCACTACTCAAGCACTACCACGACACATTTACTCATTCTCGAAAACATTCGCGGAGTCGGAATGCTCTCGTCGAACCAGTTTCGTGGGTATGCTTAACTTCGTCAGATTCCGTCTGGTGAGGAAGTTACGAAGATATTTCCGTAACCGGCTGGACCCCTGAACGAGGATCTGCCAGCCTGAAGTCGGCTACTGCTGTGGTAGAATAACAAACAAGTTGCGTTGGAATGATAAAATTCATTTTACAAATAGCCCAGGAATACGTCGCTAGTGATTTATTTTGTATTTTCTAGGAAGGGAAGCATTATTTTGTTTGGCCGCATCAGCAGCTTCTAGGAAGCTCCCATAGTTGGCTATTTAGCCATCCTTCAGTGGTTTCGGAAGGAATATGTTTCTGTATTTCCAAATAGGCCCTGGATTAGCTCATTCATTTTTATTTTTGTATTTTCTAGAATGGGCAGCATTCTTTTGTTTGCCCGCATACAGCAGCTTCTAGGCAGCTGTCCTAGTTGGCTATTTAGCCATCTTTCAGTTGTGTCGGTGTGATTCTGTTTCTTTATTTCCAAATATACTGACCGCCCTTATCTAAGGCCAGTTGGCTTGGGGTGGGTATTTGTTTTGGGCGATCAGCTGGCTTTTAGTATTTTTTTTGTTCCTTGTGTTCCGAATTGTTGACTTGCGTGTTGTTGACTTGCGAGTTGCGAGTTGTTGAGTTACGAGTTGCGAGTTGTCGGGTTGAGTTGAGTTGAGTTGCGAGTTGTTGAGTTGCGAGTTGCGAGTTGTTGAGTTGCGAGTTATTGAGTTGCTTGTTGCGAGTTGTTGAGTTTAGTTTAGTTGCGATTTATTGAGTTGCGAGTTGTTGAGTCTCGAGTTGTGAGTTGCGAGTTGGGTTGAGTTGCGAATTGTTGAGTTTATGTGCCATCGTCAGGTGGTGTGAGATGGAGGCCTGGGTCAATGTTTACCCTTAAGTCTAAGTGGCACCGTGTCCGGTGTAACTGGTGCAACCGTCGAGTCTCTGCTACATTGAGGGCGGTGAATAGCCCAGGAATATCTCACTCATTTGTATTCTAGTATTTATACAATTTTTTGTTTGGCCGCATGCAGCAGCTTCTATGCAGCTCCCCTATGTTGCTGTTTAGCCATCCTTATAGTGACAGAGCATGCAGAAGTTTTCATCACCAACACTCATGAAATTCGTCTTGGTTGCAATCCTGGTGCATGTTTTTTTGTTAGGAAGAATCCAGGAAGAGAGATTAATAGAGAGGTTTATATATAACCCTATTAACCAGCTTAGACGCTCGCTTTAACAAAACCAAGCATATGGCGCAATACATACATAAATATATAGTACGCCTTGTTACGAGGCGTGTGGTTCAGGGGGCCAGCCCGTTTGCTTTCACTGGGGCCAACCACCAAAAGGGGGGGGGGGGGGGGGGGGGCTATCATCCCCCTGGGGGAGGATTGTGGGCGTGTTCCATGTGTCTTCTGCACGCGACAATGGACTGGAAGGAGACAGAGGCATGGGTGTGGAGTTTGGTGCAGAGCTTGAGGGCGGCTACTTAGGAGATAACTAAGCGGGTGAGGTTGGGAAGTGCATTGATAGGTATGGTCCCTGTGGTACCCAATGTAACAAATTAGTATATAACTTAATATCCCTGGGTTTTCAGAGCCTGTGCTAGGGTCTTTTGTTGATTCCCCTCTTTCGCATATTTAACCAAATGGTTGGTGTCAGAGCAGTAGCCGACTTCAACTATGTGGATGGGGGGACATGAGGTGGGATTGGAGCATGTTTGTTGATCCGGGGTCAAGACGAGGTCTGGTCTGAGTTTGTCCCAGGTGGTTTGGGCCATGTTCGGGGGGTTCAGCCACAAGGGCGGCCTGTTCCCCAGTACCTCACTGGGGAGGTCCTCCAGTTTGCCAGCGTCCATATACATAAGTTTCCCTCCCTGTTCCCCTTCCGCCACTGCTTTTTGTATTAATTGTACTGCAAGGTTGTGCCGATTAATAAACATCTCAGTAAAGGTTGAGTGCTTGCAGCCCGCCCTCATGTGACTTGCCCCATCTTGGCATGTGTGACAAATGGGGTAGGTTTCTGATGAGGGTGGTTGAAGGTTGCTACCATATGGCATTTTCCATTGGTAAGCCAGCTTCTTGTTCCATAGGCGGCTCCCACCTAGGCTTATGGATTTGAATCTTCTGCCACCAGGGGACGGATGCCTGCTGCCAGAAGTAGTGGCTAGCATGTGGGAGGTGCTCAGGGGATGCTATGGTCCACAGTGAGGCGTATATGCCATGCATGTTGGTCCTCCCTGTGTGGATTTTGGTGGGGGGGGGGTAGCCTTGACCCCCCTGGTGAGGTTGGGTGTTGCTATCCTAGGGGGCAGGGTGCCGTCAGCTACCACCAGATGCAGGACAGATGGCCAGATATGGTCCATGTGAGGCACCTCTCCTATATTGTTAGGGACAGAGGTATTTTTAGGGAAGTGGGCGGCTTTCTTGGCCAGCTTATCTGCCTCCTGATTGCCATGGATACCTGCATGGGACCTCACCTTGGCCAGAGTGGTGGGGGAGCTACTAAGGACTCTGGCCAGGAGGTGTTTTCCAATGGCCTCAAGGATATGCTTGTGGGTACGTTCCTCGACAGAGTGGGGGTTATGGATAAGTCTCCGAATGAGATGGAGACTACAAAGGCTATCAGTGTAGATGGTTACGGGGGTTGTTCGGGGTGTTCGTGCTAGGGCCTGGTGGATAGCGCATAGTTCTGCTATATTGTTGGTTCTGGTGATGTCAATACCCCCTGGGTTGATTGTAAAGCTTTGGCCCGACAATGGAGAGTATACCGCAGCCCCAAGGAGGGCCAGTCCCTCGGGCTGGGGATCTGGCTGCCATCGGTGTATAGCTGCTGGCCTACATGGGGGGCGCTTTGGTAGTTGCAGGGGTAAGGTGTTGGGGGAGTGTGTGTGTGTGGGGGGGGGGGGGGGGGGGGGGGGGAGGGGGGGGGGGGACACTCCAAGGGGCATGTAGGATGAGTCGGAGAGCCTTGGGTGGTGGGGGGAAGGAGAGGTGGGCAGGGCCGATGGCAGGGTTGGGGATGGGTTGGATGCTTTTGTGGGAGGGATGCAGGCGGTTCATAGCCTCATTCCATGCTTGGGAAAGGGGGTGGCCGGGCCGGGGCGGCCCAGGTTGGCGATGAGGAGGAGTTGGTGCCCCTTTGTCCTTGAAATGGTGGAGGTGATTTCCCCCCCAGTCCAGATGGACGGTTGGCAGATAATGGGGGCCCCGGCTGGGATGGTATCTAGGACCTGGACCCAGGGGTGGGTGGTGGGTGTTTCGTAGGCTGTGTGCTTTGTGTGTGGGACCAAGAGGAGGGTGCGGGTTGGGAGGAAGTGAGTTTGGGCTGCCTTGGCACTGGTGAATGCCCATCTGACTGCCTTTTGGGCTTCCTTAGTATCCTGCAGGGAGTGTATCACTGATGCTCCTGTCCATGGGTGAGAGTATGGGTCTGGGCTTGCCCCGAACAGATGGCCATGAGGGTGGGGGAAGGAGTAGTGGGGGAGAGATGGGTGGGATAAGAGTGTCCTTGTTGACTTGTCTGTTTGGACCCACAACAACGTGAGGGCTTGAAGGAGGGTGGGGTGAGGAGCAGTGGGGGTGGTGTCCTTGAGACAGTGGAAAATGGCTGGCTTGGTCTCTTGCAAATGACCCTTGGGAGTGTGAGCGCACCAGGCTAGGTATGGTTGCTTGGGCGGTGTTGTATTGGTGTTGGAGTCTGTTTGTCGAGGAGGTGGGGAGGTGACCAATGCAATTGCCAGAGGGGGAGTACAGATGTGGTGGTGGGGTGGATGGGTGGGCTCCATTGGGTTGGGCATGGGGGAGGAGGCCTGTTTGGATATTATAGTGTCCAGGGGCTGGGATTTCCAAGTCAGGGTGACTGTCCAGCTGATCTATGTGGATGAGTTGCATGAGAGTGCGGTACCCCTGGGCATATGGCGCACACACGCTTTGGCCCTCTTGCGTAACTTCTGACAGATCCGTAACGCAACAACTAACGCTCGTGAGAAGTTGCCTTTGTTTATCAATGATTGAATGCGTATATTAAATCAAACGTATGTTGATAATCATGCTTTGATTTGATTTGACTATGTTACTGCCGAAGATCGCGAGCAGCCTTGAAGGCTGGAGCAATGTTACCAAGTTCGAATTCACGTACCTCAACAACATTTGTATGTGTGCCCTTCACTTAGACTTCCCTCTTGACTCCGTCAACTCGCGGACACATTAGGATTCCAGTGGGGGGGCAGGACATGTAATCATCGATTGTTTGGGGTCCAGTTCATTAATGCGTATTCGCTAAAGCCCCTTCTGCCATGGTTGGGAAATGGTTAGTTGTTCCCCCCTAGTAATTAATTTCACTGCTGAAGACAGCGCCAAATTGCGTCAAATTGCTGGCTGGAGCTATATACCCAAGGTCAATTTCAATTCATGGTTGGGAAAGTCCATTGGGCCTATTTGGTTAACCCCCTAGACTGTAACAGCATGAATTGCCGTTCATATTTAAGTCAAAGAAAGCTATATTTAGGGTCGACGATTGAACCACTCGTTTTTATATAACCGTAAAAGACTTCCAAGACTTCTTGATCGCAATCTAAATAATGAACTCAGAAGTCCATCATCAATCATCCGCCTTGGCAGTGCTCGTAGGTCGTGGTAGAACTTGAATGTGAATCTTGGTTACATGGCTCCAACCAGCAATTTGGCTGCTCGGCGTCTTTGGCAGTTCATGGTAGGACTGGTATCTTTGAAATTGGGGTCTCCGTCGTTTACTTGCGATTTGTTGGGGGTTTTCATAAAAGGCTGCTCTTATTTAGCCCCTTCTGATAATAGATCACGAATCTTGTTTTCGAGATTTGGCGAATCCCTAAAGCCTATTTGGCCACACCTGGACTTCTACAACTACACTTCGACTCTTACTCTCTCTCTCTCTCTCTCTCTCTCTCTCTCTCTCTCTCTCTCTCTCTCTCTCTCTCTCTCTCTCCCTCTCTCCCCCACTATATTGGCAGGTGTTACACAACTAGGTTGAGGTCTAGCCGAATAAATAAAGAAATACAGAAATACAACGCCTTATTACAAGGCGTGAGGTTGAGGGGGCCAGCCCGTTCGCATACACTGGGGGGAATCACCTAAGGTATAGCCAAATAGTAATTCAAGATACCTTCTTCCAGACAGATATTGAACAAAAAAATCAACAAACTGGCCAATTAGAATTAAAACCTTGATTGAAAATGAAACTACAGTGCCATCTAGGTACGGAACTAGGGACCCAGGTTTGTGTAACAGCAACAAATGACTTTTAGGGCTGAATCGCTTCACAATCGCGATGGGACTCACGATGTCAGACCTCGAGGGATAATCCGCTGGATTTGGCCTGGCTGAGTTTCTGACCTCAACATCATGCAACCTATAGGTGCTACCTCAACATCATGCAATCTGAATGAGCTTCCTCAACATCATGCAACCTATAGGGGCTACCTCCACATCATGCAACCTATAGGGGCTACCTCCACATCATGCAACCTATAGGGGCTACCTCAACATCATGCAACCTACAGGGGCTACCTCCACATCATGCAACCTATAGGGGCTACCTCAATATCATGCAACCTATAGGGGCTACCTCCACACCATGCAACCTATAGGGGCTACCTCCACATCATGCAACCTATAGGGGCTACCTCAATATCATGCAACCTATAGGGGCTACCTCAACATCATGCAACCTATAGGGGCTACCTCAACATCATGCAACCTATAGGGGCTACCTCAATATAATGCAACCTGTAGGGGCTACCTTGACACCATACAACCCCAAGGGGCTACCTCAACATCATGCAACCTATAGGGGATACCTCCACACCATGCAACCTGTAGGGGTTATATAAATTTCATGCAACCTCAAGGGGCTACCCCAACGAAATGCAACCTCAAGGGGCTACCTCAACACCATGCAACCTACAGGGGCTACCTTCACACCATGCAACCTATAGGGGCTACCTCAACATCATGCAACCTCAAGGGGCTACCTCAACATCATGTAACCTATAGGGGATACCTCAACACCATGCAACCTATAGGGGCTATATCAATTTCATGCAACCTCAAGGGGCTACCCCAACATAATGCAACCTATAGGGGCTACCTCAAGGGGCTACTTCAACACCATGCAACCTACAGGGGCTACCTTGACACCATGCAACCTATAGGGGCTACCTCAACATCATGCAACCTATAGGGGCTACCTCAACATAATGCAACCTATAGGGGCTACCCCAACATCATGCAATCTGAATGAGCTTCCTCCACATCATGCAACCTATAGGGGCTACCTCAACATCATGCAACCTATAGGGGCTACCTCCACATCATGCAACCTATAGGGGCTACCTCCACATCATGCAACCTATAGGGGCTACCTCCACATCATGCAACTATAGGGGCTACCTCCACATCATGCAACCTATAGGGGCTACCTTGACACCATGCAACCTAAAGAGAGTACCTCAACATCATGCAACCTATAGGGTGTACCTCAACATCATACTACCTCAAGGGGCTACCTCATCATGCATTCAACCTCATCTTGCATGCAACCTCACCACCATGCAGATTCAGGGGGCTACCTTATAAATATGCAACTTTAAGGGGCTACCTCATCTTTCTTACATCTTCATCATGCATGCATTCTGAAAGGGCTACTTCATCTTGTATACAACCCCATCATCATGCAACCTATAAGGGCTACTTCATCTGAGATGCAACCTCATCGAGCATGCAACCTTCTCATCATGCATCCTGAAAGGGCTACCTCATCTTGCATGCAACCTCATCACCCTGCAATGTGAAAGGGCTACTTCATCTTGCGTGCAACCTCATCAAGTATGAAACTCATCATGCAGCTCAGTACTTTTAGAAGTACAGTGCTCTCATCGAAGTTCCACCCTCCAACATAACAGGCGCAGGAAACGAAAGAAGGCGCGGGATGAAGGGTCGCGACATAGTAACGAAGTTGGGCACCCTCCCTAAAGCCTCATCGAAGTTGTATCGCTTCGTAGTAGTTCTGGCATCGAAGTAGCTAGGTCTGGCATTGGAATAGGTAGGTCTGGCATCGAAGTAGGTATAACATCGAATTAGAAGGGAAGGGGCAGTTGGGGTTGCTTCGCCCAGCCGAGGTAGCTAAAGTTGTGCACTCAAGAGCAGTGTAGAGCCGAGAAGTTGCTTGGAGTTCAAAGAGGTTGCTCGCAGCATAAAGAAGTAGCTCGTTGAAGTAGCAGATGTTGGTGCTTGCTAGCCTGAAAAAAAATCCCCCTGCGGGGCATCACACTTTCAGTCCCTACGGGACTGCTGAAGATCACTCTTCAGTCCCTATTATGTTGCGGTTTAGCCCCCCCCCCCCCCAAGTGAAGGAGTCAGGCGATAGACAGCAGCCCTCTGGGCAGCAGGTTACTTCAGTTGGGTTGGCTTGCGAAACGGTCCTGTTACCGAGGTGTACTAACTCTGGGGGGTCATCTCTTTTGATGGTGTTTGAGGGTTTGAGTGTCGGTCTGAGGTTCACCGGCTCCGGAAGTGTTTGGAGACGTGGGTCTTCAAAGTGTCAATGGGGATGGGGGTCTCCTCGTTTACTTGTTTCAACCGAAGTTAACGGACAGCACCTGGATCTTTTGCTTTTCATCAAATCTAACAAACAGGCCGCACATAATTCGACACGGCTCAGCACCACGGCATGAGACGATGCACATGAGCTTGCCTACCATACTTGTTGGGTCTTCACTGGGTGCTGCGGCTGCAACAGGGGATCTGTTACGTGTCAACCTGGCATTGTTCCCGTCATACCCTTGGAATGGATTTTTGTTTTTACAAGGGGGGGGGGGGGGGGGGGGGGGGGGGGGGGGACCAGGAAATGGCGCATCTGATGAAACCTAGCCCTGTGTGACCAACGAAAAAAGACATAGGAAGACAATAACTAGGGAAGGAGACCGCAATGGCCATTAAAAAAAAAAGCGACTAAGGGACATAGTCCTGGAAACAAACTAAGCCCAAGAGATGGGGCTGAAACTACTAAGATGAAGACCAAAGTAGAAGAAAACTAATAGAGATAATTGCATATTGTAGGAGTGGCACCACCATTCGAACTGAATCCTCCTTGTCGCTGGTTTGTGTCGGGAGACCCACCTCCTGGGGTGAAAGTCCTTTCACAGCTAAAAAATAATGAATGTCATGGGGGGAGGGGGGGTGGGTGTGCGGGGAGGGGGGGCTGGGTAGCAAATGCATCCATGCCCCAAACTTTTCCTTATAACTAAGACTAAGAGGAGAATTCAGTACCCCCTACCGCTAAATGAGCAGCCACCAATATAGGCTCATACAGTAGTACATTTGGTACAACTATTGGCCCTGGTGTGGACTCAGCGCCTTTCAGTTTGAGTGCTGGATCAGAGTCCCCTCCTGAGAGTCAAAGCAGGCAAGGGGCATCTTTTCCTCAAAGATTAAGATGAGAATTCAGTCCGTGTGTTGAGAGTGATTCCACCGGCCGAAATGCCATGGATGTCGGACGTGAAGGGACTTGTGAGCCTGGGACATGCCCCATTGACAAACCAGCGCGCAAGTATTCCATATGATCCGGCCTGCTCATGTTGTACACGCCACCTTGGTGGGGGGAGAGGGGTGGGTGGGTGGGTGGTGGGGGAGTAAGGGGGGGGTTGTATTTGGGGGAGAGGTGTGTGTGTGTGTGTGGGGGGGGGGTGGGGGTGGGGTGGGGTAAGGGGGAGTTGTTTTGGGGGGCGAGGTGTGTGTGTGTGTGTGTGTGTGTGTGTGTGTGAGGGGGGGGGGGGGGGGGGGTAAGGGGGGGTTGTATTTGAGGGAGAGGTGTGTGTGTGTCTGTGTGTGTGTGCGTACGTGTGTGCGTGTGTGTGTGTGTGTGTGTGTGTGTGTGTGTGTGTGTGTGTGGGTGGGGGGGTGGGGGGGGGAGAGGTGTGTGTGTGTCTGTGTGTACGTGCGTGCGTGTGTGCGTGTGTGTGTGGTGTGTGTGTGTGTGTGGGGGGGGGGGGGGGGGGGGTAAGGAGGGGTTATCTTTGGGGGAGAGGTGTGTGTGTGGTGGGGGTGGGGGTGGGGGTGTATGTTGGATTGTATTTGGGGGGGAAGGAGGGGGTGGGGGGTGGGGGTGGGGGTGGGCTGCATTAAGCCTCTTGCCAGCAAATATTCAATGCAAGGGTAGAACTCACCATGCTGCAGAGGTGGAAGAGGTGGTGCTTGGTGGGCCCCAGGGGCCATGGGCATGCTGGAGGGCGGGGTGGGCAGCTCGTGGATCCAGCAGGGGGCAGCACTAGGAGCCTGGGGGGGGGTATATCCAGGTGGAGAGGGTCCCTGTTGGGCGGCAATAGGAGCCTGGGGGGGCCCGAACGCAGGGTGGTGTTGAAGTGTGACACAGCTTCCAGTTGGCACTATTGGGTAGAAGGAGAGGGCCTGCTGTACTAGTGGTGGGGCTTGGCAGGGCTGGGGTGAAGAGCTTGCATATTGATAGTGGGGGGAGTTGAGGGTCATGGCGCTCATCTGAACGGCAATCTCAACAGGCTTTCCAGTGCGAGGCATGCTGCTCACATTTGCTACTGGGGGGGCCGGCGCAGGGGTGGAGCCTTTTGGCTCTGAGAACAAAGACCTCAATTCGTCGTGTTCGGGGCCCCCGGGCACGCAATTGCAAGGGAGTCATCTTATTCTATACAGGGGGTTGGATAGGGTAGGATTTTGTTGGTTTGGTTTGACTTTATTTGGTATGGTTTGATTTTGGCTGGTTTGAAGTGAATTGGCTTGAGGCAGCTCGGTCTTTTTTTTGGGGGGGGGGGGGGGGGGGCTTGATTGTTTTGGTTTAAGGTGGGTTGTTTTGGGGAATTGTATCTCCGCTGCTAGTGCATCAACTGCAGTCAGCGGGAAGCAAAATACTTTCAGCATCACTGTCCCTTGCACAAAGCAAATGCATGAATCTCACATTCTGATACACCCTCCACCCATAGGGGATGTTCCTAAGGAAAATAAGAACTGTCTTTGTGTAGCACCATGATGCTGCTAGCACAGGGATGTTTTTTTCAAATCAAAAGGAGGAAATCTTTTTCCTTTTTATTTTTCTCCTCCCTTTCTCCCTCCCAAAACAGGATCCTTATTCATATTTATTAAAAAAAAAATCCCTGTGCTAGCAGCCTTTGGGCTGCTACTAGCAGCTTTTTGCCCCCCCAATCTATGTATGTTACAGTCCAGGGGTAGGCCAAATAGGCTTAAGGGACTCGCCCAACCGTATAGGAAGGGCTTAAAAAGAAAAGGCACTGATGAACTGAAACCCAAACAATCGTTTAACCGACGGGGTCCCTGAGTTCGTGCTACAGTGATAATTTAATTTTACAACCCCAATGTGACCCCATCATGCTCTAATGTAGCACCCCAAAATACCAAGATACACAATTTAGCACTAAACGTAGCACCATCAAGAAAAACCTGCCACCCATTCATTTACACCCACGCACCTGGTCAAGAATCTGCGCGGTTGCCCTGTTTTTCCCGAGTAGAACCATCACCACCTGTATGTTCCCCGCTGTGCAAGCCAGATGAAGGGGCGTCCGGTCTTTCTTGTCTTGTAGATCAGCGCTCGCACCACGCGCCAGCAGCTCTCGCACAATGGCTGCAGAAATTGCAGCACAGTTGCTGGCTATTATATGGAGGGGCGTCCAGCCTTCCTGTGGAGCAGCAGGTACAAGGCGAGGGGGGGAGAGGCTGAGGAAATGGTAACACCTATACCCATCGTCACACCCACACCACCCCCACACCCCCAAATCGACACAGCTACAAACACAAACAATCACCCACCCACCCACACAAAAGCACACCCACACACTCACCCACACATACACACCCACACACAAAACCTCACCCACTCAATGGGTGGATCATGACCACTGATATTCGTTCCCGTGTAACCCCTTAACTGAAGATCAGACGTACATTCTCATTGAGAAGCTACAAAGAAGAACGTGATAAGTCAGACCAATGAGTGCCCCTTCCATCCGGCCCCCTAGCCCCCCCCCCCCCCCCCCCCCCCCCACAAAAAAAAAAACAGGATTTACATTCAAATTAATGGGCAGCAGTAAGCTGAGAAATGAGCAGCCCCCGACCCAGAGACCTAGTGCAGGCCTAGAACTTAGAGGGATTCGTCTCACTGCTTCTGGCCACCTACCTTGCCCGCCTTCTGGTTAATCTTGCCACTCATGCTCTGCAGGTGACGGCAGATCATCGAATAATCCGCATTCTCCGCATCCTCATGCAGGACCGGCATGGTGTTCCATATCATGGCGCGCGCGAAACCCGATACGGCTGGGTTTCTAAAAAACAAAAGGAAAAAGGAAAAAGGAACAGCCTGTTAGCAATCTTCACAACCGCGAGCTTATCAAAGCTGCGATCGTGCGTGCGTCGATGCTCAAGCTAGACAATGGGAATCATGGGTACAGATTATACACACAGGGATGGCGTTTCCACAGGGCCAGCTTGGGTTCAGGGTTTGAGCGAAGCTAAATAGAAGCCGACCCAGTAACCTACTGTCTACGACTACGACTACTTACTACTCCTTGGGGGAGCATTGGGGCGGTTGGGGGGCCGGACCCGGGGACCGGGGTGCAGCACACGAAGGCCTTCGCGAAGGGTCAAGGACAGAGGGGTCAAGGAAGGGGGGGACCGTAAATTCGCATGGCAGAGTCGGAGAGTCAGACGATCGGCAGCGAAGTAAAGAACGACGTGAAAGCGAGTCGAAGGCTTGGAGATTTTCGGTAAGACAGTTCTTTGGAGTTTTCGAAAAGAGCGGGATTGAGGAATGGCTTACCGCTAGGAAGCGGGAACGGGAAGGAGGTGGATGACTAGGGCACTGGCCGCTGATTTCCCAGAGGTGACAATCGATTGCTCTTAATTGCTGGTCGTTGGGCTGGGAGGGAACGCCCAAATCCAAAACGCGAGCACCCAAGCCCGATAAAGCGATCGGGGAAGGCTGATATAGGTCGGGCATGTTAGGGGTAGATGATTGGTCGATGGGAAGCTCTGACAGCGATCAAAAGTGCTGGAAGCTGGTGAGATATGCCTGTGATCCAAATGCATAGGCTGCTTTTGAGTGCATGGGCTCTGGGGAGGGGAAGAGAAACACAGGTAGGGCCTGCATAGTTCAAGGACCCCTGTTGCTATCCCCTGGTCTTGCTGCCCTCAGTTTGCGTTGTATGCCATGGTTTAACTTAAGCATAGAAGGCTGTGCCTCGGACGCTCGGTTGGATGCTTAGCTCCCCTTCCCCCCCCCCCCCCCCCCCCTTTTTCCTGGTTTATCGCTGTTTTGCAAGTTCTACACTCAGGGTAGCTCCAGCCGTGGATAGCTGCTGTCCTGAGGAGTGCGAGGTGTCCCTAGAGGGGTAGCAACAAGTGGCCCAAGTACCACCAGCCAGGTGAGGCTCGGTTAGGAAGAAGGGGTCTGGAAATCTACGAGGTAGTAAATAGAATAGGCCTAGACATTAAGAAGGTTAGGCCTAAGCTAGTGGAATTGGCCTGAGCATCAAAGAGGTGGGGCCTAAGGTAGTGGAATAGGCCTAGAATCGGGGGCAAAGGCCTGATGGGCTGAGGTAAGCTGACTCAGGGGGTAAACTTGGTGGGCACATGCCTGAGGGGCTGAGAGAAGCTGACCAAGCTAAAGTTACCTACTGTCCAGGGGTGGGGTATGTCACAAGGATTTCGTCCCTGACCCGGTATTTACGGCTTCCAAGTGCCGGGGAGGTTGTGAAGGTCCTTATTGCGACTGCAATTGCAGCTAGGGGCACCTGTAACTGCTGAAATTTCGCATGCCTTGTATTGCTGCTTTGGCCAGAGGTGTGCATGGGAACCCTTTTCCCGAGGGAGTCATCAGTGATATTTTTTTCAAATCTGAAAGGGCAAAGCTTATTACGTTTTTGTATTTGCCTCCTCTCAGGACAGCATTCTTACTATGACTTAAGTCAAATTTGGTCGATTTGAGTAATTTCAGTTTTTGTTAGGTCTCTTGCGGTCTCTTGTTACGATTATTCTGGCCAAAACGGGGTCTAATATAACGATCGTAATAAATTACGAAAAAAGAATCCTTGGGAGTCATCCTAGGCTACTTCAGTGGCCGAAGGTGAGAATTGTGTGCGCTTGTGCACGGAATCAAGGACGGTTTCCCCAAAAGGTCCATATCATGGTCCAGGTTGCTTGCCGAGAAGATGCCCTGCAGCGTCGCAGCTATGGCAATGAATGTACATGTGCTCATTCCGCCACCTGGCAGATTGGTTTGGTTTGGTTTTCATAAAATTGCCATTTCTGCGCTGTTCTGTTGGGCGCAGAAATGGCAATTTCATGAAAACTAGGGAATCAAGCCTTGGGCTGCCTGTCCACTCTGGGAAGAAACTGGGGGGACAAGCCTGCCTGGCTGAAATAAATGTTTGTCATGTATGAAGTATGCAGATGACCTTACTCTGCTATCCAGTAGTGATAGGGATCTCCAAGAGATGCTGGACAAACTGGCGGTGTATGCAGAGGAGAACCTCAAAATTAATGTGAACAAATCTCAGATCATGTTTTAACCCTAACCTCTATGATGAACAGTATGTCTTTCGCCTGAACGATCAAATCTGGAGAGGGTGTCTGAGTTTAAATACCTTGGTGTGGTTTTCAATGAAAAGCGATGCATGAAGCATGCTTCTGAATGCGCAGCCTGACCTGTTTTGGCCGGGATCAAGCGGGTTACATATAGATATGGGTGAAGAGAACGCATTTAAGGATAGACCGCACGCCATGCTTTGGTTGAACCAGTCCTTTGTCCTGTCTGCTGGAATGTACGGGGCGGCTCCCAAATCTGGAGCACTGGTCACACTCAACATCTTCCTGGTGCTACCAGCAGAGACCAAGCAGCATCTACATCATATGATGCATGCTGGTTTTATGAAGCAATCCATAAGAGTGAAGCGATCCGTCCTCCAACACATTGCGCAGAAAGAAACTGGTCAATTACCAATTCAATATTTCTGGTTGAAATCAGTGGTTAAATTCTGCAACTCCATTGTGAAAAACTGTGGTACGGTAGTAACCCTGGGATGATGAGGGATGTTGCCCTTGCTGGTCTCAGTATGGCTAGGGTAACGCGAAGGCTGTTGGAGCAAGGATGCATGTGCGTGATGCCCTTGTGATGTTGTACTCCTTGAAAGATTCCGAGGATAAATCTCTGGCCACCGATTCACATGGAGGTGTGGGACTTTGAAACTTCAACCATTTAACTTGAACTGAAAGTGGAGGAGGTTCTATTCTCCAATCATCTTTTCTTTTACTATAGCACCAAGTCATCAGATACGCGCCCTAGAGATTAAAGCTCTGGATCTCAAGGAAGGAAGAATGCTGTGTAACAAGCTTGGATGTCCTCATCATGGGATGAGAGTGACAAACCAGAGATGCCTTCTTATCTAATAAAATACTTACCTCACAAGGTGGTGCGTAATATGTATTGATGTTAAACTTCCTCCCACTACCTGAAGGTGGAAACCGATAGATGAAAACGCCCAATTGTCCCTTGGAAGGATCGAGTGTGTCATCCATGTGATTCTGGGACCGTTCAAGATGAACACCATGTGGTCTTCGAATGTACTGACGAACAGAGTACTTCTGGTGGACCCCCAGCTCTGCTAGCTGCCTGAGACGCAATCGATTGTAAAGGACCCTTCGACACAGCGTCCCGAACAACCCTGCTGACGAAGCTTTACTGAATTCCAGAAGAAAGTATCAGAGCCTGCTTTCCCAACCTGAGAGTAAAATTAATCCTCCACATTACGGTATCTGATGTGCAATCCAGAAGTGGAAGGTGAAATCTTCCTCTGTTTATCCATGAATGTATGTAGAGATTGGATTGGTTTTTGTTTGATAGGTACAATTTATTTTTTACCATATTGTTTTTTTGGTCGTCCAGAAGAAGAAATATAAACATGTTACCATATTACAAAAATGATTTGCTCGCGTTTACTTGTTTTCCTGGTAAATTTATTTTACTGCCGAAGACGGCGAGCAGCAAATTTTCTGGCCGAAGCTATGTAACTAAGTGCAATCCAAATGTTTGGGTAGCGACTAGCTAGCTAGAAGCTGTCGAGTGCAGCTTACAAATAAGCATTGCACTGGCCACTTGGCCGCGGCAGCATGCCCTGCTGGCGATTGTCCGGCTCGCATCGTCTCCGCCTACGCCAAAACTATCTAGACATCTAGCGGAAGTGTGTGAGCCCTTTTTTTAGATTTTATAAATGTGCAGGACTTCCTCCAGGGAATTTAAAGAACGCGCGAGATAAAATAGAAAAACGAAGAATAAAAGATAAAAATAATACATACAATGAAAATGAAAATTTAATTTGTTCGCGTTTACTGGTACATATTTCCTGGTTAATCTTTTTTACTGCTGAAGACGGCGAGCAGCAAAAATGATGGTTGAAGCCGTGTAACCAAGTTAAATTGCATGAACGTGTCATCAATTTTACCTGCGGCGCCCGCCTCAGAAAGTCCTGAAAACTTGACGCCACCCATGTATGGAATTTCAGTTCATGTTTATTTTGTCATGCAAACACGGGAGTTGTACACTGCCCTGCATGTACCTTATACATAGTTGTTAAAGTCCAGGGGTAGCCAATTAGGGTAAAGGTACTTGCCCGTCATCAAATAATCAAGATACCGCATATATGTATATCCGCAGTATATGTATATGTATATCCGCAGATGCTTTTGACACGTACTCTACCATGGTATCCCCAGAAAATCGTATCGGTAGTCATACGACGGAGGCCCCAAGATCAAACAATACTAGATATGATTGTTTGGGGTTCAGTCCATGAATGATTTTTCTTCTCAACCCCTTGCTATAACAGTTGGGCAAGTCCTTAAAGCCTACTTGGCATACCCCTGGACTGTAACATATAGTACAAGATAAAATACGTTTACTCTGATGTTAAGACAGCTTCTTAAACAAGGGCGTGTCTCCAATCAAGGCTGTTCTGCATTACTCTCACTCTAAGACAGCTTCTTAAACAAGAGCGTGTCTCCAAGGCTGTTCTGCATTACTCTCACGCTAAGACAGCTTCTTAAATAAGGGCGTGTCTCCAAGGCTGCTCTGCATTACTCTCACTCTAAGACAGCTTCTTAAACAAGAGCGTGTCTACAAGGCTGCTCTGCATTACTCTCACTCTAAGACAGCTTCTTAAACAAGAGCGTGTCTCCAAGGCTGTTCTGCATTACTCTCACTCTAAGACAGCTTCTTAAACAAGAGCGTGTCTCCAAGGCTGTTCTGCATTACTCTGCACCCGGTGTCAATGTAAGACGCCTCTGTCCAACCCCCTCCTCGAGGGCCAAATGGAAGCTTGAGTTTCCCGCCGAAGCCCTCCACATAAATAGCGTCAAATGCATACGCAATCCTGCAAGGGAACAGCATGCAGCAGATAGAGTAAATCACCATCTCACCAGGGTACTTCAGGAGGACCCCCAGCTCTGCTGCCTGAGATGCAACCAATTGTATAGTCTGCGTCCTGCGATGCAAGTCATGTAACAGACCCTGCGGCATTGTGTCTGCGACGGAAGACGCAGCGTCCTGAACAACCCTGTGTCTCACCCGTGTAATCATACAATTGAAAACCTGACCTGCATTGCACTTGAAGCAACAGCAGAAGCAGCAGACATTAGTTGCTACATCAAAACACCCTCCTCCTCCTCCTCCTCTTCCTCCTCATCAAGCACCACCACCATTATTATCTTCCTCCTCACCACCTTCCTCCTCCTCCTCCTCATCATCAAGAACCACGACCATTATTATCCTCTCCCTCTACATCATAATCATCATCATCAAGCACCACCACCATTATTATCTTCCTCCTCACCACCTTCCTCCTCCTCCTCCTCATCATCATCAAGAACCACCACCATTATTATCCTCTTCCTCTTCATCATCATCATCATCATCAAGCACCACCACCATTATTATCCTCCTCCTCACCACCTTCATCCTCCCCTTCCTCCTCATCATCAAGTACCACCACCACCATCACCATTATCCTCCTCCTCCTCCTCCTCCTCCTCCCTCTCCCAATCATCATTAGTAATTGCCACAAGAAACCAGCACCATTAGCGGATCAGATGCCAATCAGGCACTCGTGTCCTAGTAGTATACGCTGACAATAATGCATGTCCCGGGAGGGAGACAAATTACCCAGAGGTTCCACTAATCCACTGCCAAGCACGCTCTCGGCTTTGGTCTTACGATTGGGGGCAACTTAGTACTGATCAGACCCGCACCCCGCCTGTGCACCGCGACCTTCCGAGGGGGATCGAACCCCCCCGTTTCCCTCCCGGGTCAGGCATTATTGTCAGCGTGAACTACTAGGACACGAGCGCATCATTGGCATCTGATCAGATGCCAATGATGCACTCGTATCCTAGTATTTCACGCTGACAATAATGCATGTCCCGGGAGGGAGACAGATTACCCAGAGGTTCCACTAATCCACTGCCAAGCTTTCTGCTTTGCTCTTACGATTGGGGGCAACTTAGTACTGATCAGACCCGCACCCCGCCTGTGTACCACGACCTTCTGGGGAGGATCGAACCCCCCCGTTTCCCTCCCGGGTCAGGCGTTATTGTCAGCGTATACTACTAAGACACGAGTGCCTGATTGGCATCTGATCAGATGCCAATGATGCGCTCGTGTCCTAGTAGTTCACGCTGACAAGTTTTTTTTTCTTTTTTCACTGAGGGAACAGACGCGACGCGAGCAGACGAAGACGGGGTACCTCCACCGATGTCCAGGCTAGTCGCCGACTTGAGTCTGCACGCCACAGTCATCCTCGACAGGCGGGAGGAGGCGACAGACGGCAGGGGAGGAAGCGGAAAAATGGGGGGAATGCAAAGGGGGTGTGGGTTCCGCAACGGTGGAAGGATTCTCACCACTGCAAGCAGAGGCCGATGGCGCCCGATCAATCAGCCAATCAGTCGTCATTTCAGGACTTCGGAACTTCCAGAATGAAGCTTGTCGAAGCCAAGGAGAGGACCACGCGGAAGTTGCATTGCAAAGCAGTGGTACCATGATGGGCCTGATAACCTATCAGCTTATACACTTCAAGAGTGGAGAGATACTCGCAGCGGTCAAACGCGCCAATCTTTTTACGCAAGATGAGAATGGTTAAAGCACTGGGGAAACCCTCTTAAGGGAAAACACCAGTGGTGGGATCAGGGTAAAGACAGCAGGGTGTAGACCCTGGCTAGACAGCGCGTGGCAGAAAGAACGCCAGGGGACGCTGCTTACGGGAAGCTGGCACTGTGTCACAGAGTGTGACACAGTACAGACAGAAAAGCAGTTACTATCTACAGCTATAGTTCTAAGGAAGTAAAAGAGTAGTCACCAAGACATAAAACGATCGAGTGAACCGCAATTGATGCTGATAACCACCTTCATCCTCCCCCTCCTCCTCATCATCAAGTACCACCACCACCATCACCTCCTCCTCCTCCTCCTCCTCCCTCCCAATCATCATTAGTAATTGCCACAAGAGACCAGTACCAGTAGCGGCAGCGACAACAACTGCATTTCAGTGCCGCTGGTTTATCTCGTGAGACCCACCTCCTGGGGTGAAATTCCTTTCATAACTGAACAAAAATGCAGCCTACCTTTGCGAGCTTTCTACAGTCAAAGGAGCAGTTGCAAGTATTCCCGCCCCCCAAACTGAAAGCTTGATGCTGCTGGAGATACGGGCAGACCTGGAAAGGCATTCATCAGTGCAGTGAGTACAGTAACTACAATGTACATTGAGTCGAGTGTACAATGAACATTTAGGATAGTGTAAAGTGAGTACAGTGCAAGGTGAGTACAGTGAGTACTGTGATTACAATGTACACTGCGTCCAGGGTACAGCGAGTAAAGTAATTACAATGCACATTGAGTCCAGTGTACAATGTTGAATGCAAGTTGAGTACAGCCATTACAATGCACATCGACTACAGTAATTACAATGTACATTGAGTCCAGTGTACAGCGAGTAGAGTAATTACAATGTACATTGAGTCCAGTGTACAATGTAGAATGCAAGGTGAGTACAGCCATTACAATGCACATCGACTACAGTAATTACAATGTACATTGAGTCCAATGTACAATGCCGAATGCAAGGTGAGTACAGTGATTACAATGTCCATCGAGTCTAGTGTACAATGTCCATCAAGTCCAACGTCCAGTGTCCAGTGTAAGGTGAGAACAGTGTGTACAGTGTGTACAGTGGTTACAGTGATTTTGATGTACATCGACTCCAGTATATAATGTGCATTGTACAGTGCAAGATGAGTAAAGTGAGTAAAGTGATTACAATGTATATTGAGTCCAGTGTACAATGAGTACAGTGCAAGGTGAGTACAGTGAGTGAAGTGCATAGTGCAAAATGTATAGTGAGTCTTGTGCAAGGTGAGTACAGTGAGTGAAGTGTATAGTGCACAATGTTCATTGAGTCCCGTGTACAGTGAGTACATTGAGTGCAGTGTACCGTGAGTACAATGAGTGAAGTGTACAGCGAGTACAGTGAAAGGTGAGTACTGTGAGTTAAGTGCATAGTGCACAATGTACATTGAGCCCCGTGTACAGCGAGTACAATGCACAGTGAGTACATTGAGTGCAGTGTACCGCGGGTACAATGAGTGAAGTGTATAGCGAGTATAGTGTACAGTGTACAGTGAGTCCCGTGTTCAGTGGGCACAATGAGTGAAGTGTATAGCGAGTACAGTGTACAGTGTACAGTGTACAGTGAGTCCCGTGTTCAGTGGGCACAATGAGTGAAGTGTATAGCGAGTACGGTGTACAGTGTACAGTGTACAGTGAGTCCCGTGTTCAGTGGGCACAATGAGTGAAGTGTATAGCGAGTACAGTGTACAGTGTACAGTGTACAGTGAGTCCCGTGTTCAGTGGGCACAATGAGTGAAGTGTATAGCGAGTACAGTGTACAGTGTACAGTGTACAGTGTACAGTGAGTCCCGTGTTCAGTGGGCACAATGAGTGAAGTGTATAGCGAGTACAGTGTACAGTGTACAGTGTACAGTGAGTCCCGTGTTCAGTGGGCACAATGAGTGAAGTGTATAGCGAGTACAGTGTACAGTGTACAGTGAGTCCCGTGTTCAGTGGGCACAATGAGTGAAGTGTGCAGTGAACTCCCAGGATCCCATACCAACCTACCCTTTGTACTTCCTATAAGCTTTTATTGCACTCCCAATACATATTCCACACCAACCTATTACCTGTTCTTCCTAGAATCTTCAATTGTACTCCCAGGGTACCATAACAGCCTACCCTCTGTACTGCCTATGAGCTCCTACTGCACTCCCAAGATCCCATACCAACCTACCCTCTGTACTGCCTAGGAGCTCCTACTGTACTTTCAAGATCCCATACCGAACTACCCTCTGTACTGCCTAGGAGCTCCTACTGTACTTTCAAGATCCCATACCGACCTACCCTCTGTACAGCCTAGGAGCTCCAATTGTACTTCCAAGATCCCATACCAACCTACCATCTGTACTGCCTAGGAGCTCCTATTGTACTCCCAAGATCCCATACCAACATACCCTCTGTACTGCCCTGAAGCTCCTACTGTACTCCCAAGATACCATACTAACCTTCCTTCTGTACTGCCTAGGAGCTCTTATTGTACTCCTGAAATCCCATTCCAACCTACCCTTTGTACTTCATAGAAGCTTTTATCGCACTCCCAATACATTTTCCATACCAACCTCCTACCTGTACTTCCTAGAATCTTCAATTGTCCTGCCAACCCATAACAGGTTACCCTCTGTACTGCCTATAATCTTCTACTGTACTTCCAATATCACACACCAGCCTACCCTCTGTACTGCCCAGAAGCTCCTACTGTACTCCTAAAACACATACCAACCTACTCGATATCTATTGTTTGTGTGATGCTCAGCACTGGTAGCGTGTTGACAATTGAGTGGACACTCTTCTCAGTCGTGTAGCAAAGCTCCCAGGTCCCCGAGAGCTTGTTGATTGATGACGCTGGCGGGATTCTAGAGCCGCTACACTTCTCAAGCTGCGCTATCAGGTTGTCAATCTGCAACAAGAGCGTAAATTTTAAAATTTAAAATTCACATCAAAATACAGTCAGGAAAAAAAAAAAAAAAAAAAAAAATATATATATATATATATATATATATTATACACTTGTTGCATATTGACACCCTGATATTAATGAAGAAAACAAATCATTCATCTATAAAAAATAAGCAAGAAATTGAAGCACAATGTCAAGGGGGGGGCAAAAAAAAGTGAAATACACAATCCCCAAAAAGTGCTGAGGCACCCTTCAGCAGACCCCCCCCCCCCCCCCCCTGGCTCCGGAACCCACAGTACAGCTAGTATTTCAGCCATCACTCAGTGTTATGGTGTCTAATTATGCTCATATTACAGGGTTTTTAAAGGCCTATCCATTGAGGTTGGTCTCTCGAGTCCATTGGGGATGTTTGAAGCATAGAAAATCATCATCATCAATGTTACATTGTTTGGTTGGGCTTGGGGGTCAGGGCCACTTGGCCCCTAATGTGCCCACCTTCAATACCCAATAATCAGGAATTCAATAACCAGGTCTTCAATCCAAGCTTCAATCGGGCATTTAGCAATCATGTCTTCAATAATCACTAATGTATGTATGGCTGAAGGGCACAATGTCGTCCTTTGCAACATGTCGTCTTAGTTGGTGACGTCATCGACCACCATTCTCCAGAACAATGCTGGCGCGTCTACTAGGGATGCCTCAAGCCGCACTTGAGCTCGCTCCCTTTGCACACACTGCTCACGCCCTCTGACATTGACCTTCTTGGCAACCACCCCCTCAAACTCAGCCACCTTCAGAGATAATTGATTTATGTCGTCCTCGCTGAGTTGCTGGCCTGGGTGCACAGACTGCATGTGGACCCCCCCCCCCCCCCCCCCCTCACCTCCTCCCCCCCTCTGCCCTGGGTATAATGTGTGGTGGATCTCTCCCCCAATAGCATATATGGACTGGTATTTAGTACAGGAACACCCTAGTTCCACTCCCATGTCATTCTGAGGGCTAGAAAAAAGTGCCTGAAAAGCATGGGGTCGTTAAAAAGTTGGTCATGTACCGCACGTTGGAAATGGGGTCTAAAGGGGTCTAAAAAAGTCGAAAAAGTGTCGGGGAGGGGGTAGATATCGACCCCTCAAAAAAGGGGGGGGGGGGGGGGGGGTCTGGCCGCTTTCAGAAATTTCCTCTGGTGAAAACTGTTAGAGGCCAAAACTTCATCAGCACTCGGTCTCTGATTAAGTTAAGCAGACCTACGAAACAAGCTCGACGAGATCTATCCGAACCCGCGGTAATTTCCGACAAATATGGAGGCGCGGTCACCTAGATCCAAGTCGAGGCACCTGGTGACCTGGCAGATCCTCGTACATGGGTCGAGCCGGTTTCGGAAATATCTCCGTAACTTCCTCACCAGACGGAATCTGACGAAGTTAAGCATACCTATGAAACTGGTTTGACGATAGCATTCCGATTTCCGAACCCGTGCTTCTTTTCGAGAACGAGTAAATATGTCGAGGTGGTGCTCGACTAGTGACTTGTGACCTCCACAGGATCTAAGCCCACCAAGTGTGAAAGTTGGGCCTAACCAGCAACTCAGAATTCCCCCCCTAAACTTCTTGGTTAAATAAGGGTACTTGGGCATGAAACTTAGGCTTAACATCGCCTTCAAATTCTGAAACACCAAAACTTGTTGGCTCAGCTCAGAATCAGGGCTAGGAAAGGGTGCTTGGCTGCTTGCTTGACCATGTTGTCAAACTTTGATCAAACCCAAATGTAAGACCACAAATTGATAGAGCTCGTCGAGAGGATCACTGTAGACCCTACTTTGACCCCCTAATTATAATTTCTGTAGAAGATATGGGCCTTTTGGGGGGGGGGGGGGGGGGGGGGGGGGGGGGGGGGGGAGGGCAGATTACAAAAACTTCCGACGTAGGTATATGAAAAATACTTCCTCGCGACCCCCCGCGGAAAAGTACCAATTTTTTTGAAAACGTCAGATTTTCTCCTCAAGCCCCCCCTCCCACCCCCCCGCGGCCCCAAACTTTGGAGGACCAACACTGTTTTTCCACTGGGCCAAATCAAGAAATAAAACCTGATTCTTCATCCTCTCTATGTAATCTACAAAGTTGAGGGATGGTGTATTTTTGGTTCGAAGTTGCCCCCCCCCCTGCATAATGTCCATAAGTTTAGTTTCAGGTGTTGGGTTTCAGCACCAGCTTAAATGTGAGTGGATGGCATGGTCTGTGAGGCCTAGTGTGGCGTGACCCGCCAGCGTGGTGCCAGCATGGCGTGCCCCTCCTTCCTGTTTCTGTCAGCCCTAGTTATAGCTCAGGGTAAAGAGGTACAGTTTGTGCGATCCAACCTCTTCGAGTTTAGTGCCAGTTGTGGGGTTTCAGCATCAGCTGAAACCCCACAAAAATGTATATGCGAGTGGATGGCATGGTCTGTGAGGACCAGCGTGGCATGAGCCGCCAGAGTGGCGCCAGCATGGCGTGACCCGCATTGCTGTTTCTGTCAGCTCTAGTTATAGCCCGGGATAAGGCGATGCAGTTTGTGTGATCAGGCCTGTTCGATTATTTTAGAGTCAGTTGTTGGGTTTCAGCATCAGCTTCTATTTGTGATCAACAAGTGTGTGCGTCAGTGTTGTCAGTTTTCTATCAACAAGTGCGTGTGTCAGTGTTGTCAGTTTTTAAATCAAGTGAGTGCGTCAGCGTCGTCAGTTTTTCAAGCTGCAAATGTTAGTGTCAGTGTTGTCAGTTTTTCAATCACCAAGTGTGTGCGTCAGCAATATCAGTTTGTCAATCAACACGTGTGTGCGTCAGCGATGTCAGTTTTCCAAGCAACAAGTGTTTGTGTCAGTGTTCTCAGTTTTTCAATCACTACGTGTGTGCGTCAGTGCTGTCAGTTTTTAAATCAACAAGTGTGTGTGTCAGCATCAATTTTTCAAGCAACAAGTGTTTGTGTCAGTGTTCTCAGTTTTTCAATCACTACGTGTGTGCGTCAGTGCTGTCAGTTTTTAAATCAACAAGTGTGTGTGTCAGCATCAATTTTTCAAGCAACAAGTGTTTGTGTCAGTGTTCTCAGTTTTTCAATCACTACGTATGTGCGTCAGTGCTGTCAGTTTTAAATCGACACGTGTGTGCGTCAGCGCTGTCAGTTTTACAATCAACAAATCTTTGCGTCAGTTATGTCAGTTTTTCAATCAACGCGTGTGTGTCAGCGTTGTCAGTCTTCCAATCAACGAATGGAGCAATAAAAGCTGAAGGGCATGCATGCCTATAAAAAAACCTGTTAAGGATGTACCGGGCACATCAAGAACGTACATCAGCATCAGGTGTAAGGTTGTACATCAAGAATGTACATCAGCATCAGGTGTACGGGTGTACATCAAGGGCGTATTTGTATCAGCAAATGGAGTAATTTATTATGAAAGACATGTAATATGTACTTTACTCCACTGTACTTCACCGCACCGTAATGTACTTCACTGTACTGTGCATTATTGCATGAGGCTGCTATATATACCGTATGTATACTTCATAGCTTTTATTTTCAGCTACTAGGAGCAGCTTCTAGGCAGCTCCCCTGCTCCCCATCGCTTTTATTTTCACCCACCAGGAGCAGCTTCTAGACAGCTCTCCTGCTCCCCATCGCTTTTATTTTCAGCTACCAGCAGCAGATTTTATTTTCAGCTACCAGCAGCAGGGTTTTTTCTAACTTTTTACTCAGACCTCCAAATGACATTCTGAGACCATCCATGGCATGAGTAGGCCTTGGCAAGGGCAGTCCATTGGCACCACTTTGGAACTCGTGCAATAAGTATCTACCCCTTGGGTGGGTGGGTGGGTGGGTGAATGGGGTGGGAGGCTGGGTGAATTTATGGGTGAGGGGTGGGTCAATGGGTGAGTATGGGTGGTATGGCCCCTGCCCTGTGTGGGAATTCCAAGGATGCCATTATGTGCGCCATATTGTAAACCCCCAGAATCCAGATCTAAGGTTTTCAAAGAAGGGGTGTTTCTATTTAAGGGGGGGGGGAGGGGGGGGGGGGGGGGGGGTCACACCCCCCCAGGTTTTTAAGGGTAGGTGTCCCCCATTTGATTGTTTTTACACTCCCGCCTGCAGTAAAAAAACTAAAACATCTTCCTCACCTCCACTGCCACTTCCGCCTCAAGAGCCGCTCCATCCTTTTTTTGTTCCAAGGCTTCCAATAAAATACAAAAGTTAAAAAATACTTTCTCACCTCTACAGCCTCCTCTGCCTCAACTTCCGCTCCATACTGTGTTGTTTCAACAGCTTCAAAAAGTTGCTCCTTAATCTTGGGCGCCTTATTCCTAGTCAACAAAAGAAAGTCAATAAAAGAAAGTCAACAAAAGAAAGTTGTCAGAAAGTCAATCAAAGAAACTCGCCAGAAAACAGCAACAGTTCATCTTTCATCTTGGGCAACTCATTCCTAGTCAGCAAAACAAAGTCGCCAGAAAGTCAATAAAAGAAACTCATCAGAAAACAACAGCAGTTGCTCCTTCATCTTGGGTACCTAATCCCTAGTCAACAGAAGAAAGTTGTCAGAAGTTGTCAGAAAGTCCCCAGAAAGTAAACAAAACAAAACGTCAGAAACAACAACAGTTCATCCTTCATCTTGGGCACCTTATTCCTAGTCAACAAAACAAGGTTGCCAGAAAGTTGTTAGAAGCCGTCAGAAAGTGGTCAGAAGTCGCCAGAAAGTCAGCAAAAGACACTCTTCAGAAAACACCAACAGCTGCTCCTTTATATTGGGCGCCTTATTCCTAGACAACAAAACAAAGTCGCAAGAAAGTCGTCAGAAAGTCAGTAAAAGAAACTCGACAGAAAACAACAACAGTTCATTCTTCATCTTGGGCGCCTTGTTCCTAGTCAACAAAACAAAGTCGCAAGAAAGTGGTCAGAAAGTGGTCAGAAGTCGTCAGAAAGTGGTCAGAAGTCGTCACGGGTCGTCAGAAAGTCAAGAAAAGCAACTAACTCATCAGGAAACAACAGCAGGTGCTCCTTGATCTTGGGTGCCTTATTCCTAGTCAACAAACGAAACCAACTTGTCAGAAAACGAAACCAACTCATCAAAAAACAACAACAGTTGCTCCTTGATTATGTTGGTCGCCTTATTTCTAGTCAACAAAAGAAAACAGAACTTGTCAGAAAACACCAACAGTTGCTCCTTGATGATCTTGGGCGACTTCTTCCTCGTCAACAAACAAAACCAACTTGTCAGAGAACAACAACAGCAGCTCCTTGATTATGTTGGGCACCTTATTCCTAGTCAAAAAACGAAACCAACTCGTCAGAAAACAACACAAATTGCTCCTTGATGATGTTGAGCGCCTTATTCCTATTCGCCAAAACAAACTGACACCAGGTATGGATAGTAAGGAAGTATGGTATCATTTACATGAAACAAACTGGCATGGTATCACAAACTGGTATGGAAACTGGTATGGAAACAATGGTATGGTATGGTATGGTATGGTATGGAAACAAACTGGCATGGTATCACAAACTGGTATGGTATCATTTACATGACAAGTCCTATGCAGCGTCGCAAGCGACGCTAAAAAATGACGGAGAGTGTTCGACAGGTGGCATCGGAAGCGAGTTATTTACGAGACCGTTGGCTGACGTGTCAGGCTTCATCTCGGTCAGACGTTCAGATGGTCGGTCGGTCGGTCAGTCGGTCTGACAGACAAATGGGTAACCCTGGGGGCTCCTGCCCCCTTGAAGAGGGGGCTCCGCCAAAAAATCATAAAAATAAGTAGGAGCCACCGGTCAATACAATTATGATCCAATATATATATTATATATCCATATTATCCAATATATATTATATATCCATATTATCCAATATATATTATATATCCATATTATCCAATATATATTATATATCCATATTATCCAATATATATTATATATCCATATTATCCAATATATATTATATATCCATATTATCCAATATATATTATATATCCATATTATCCAATATATATTATATATCCATATTATCCAATATATATTATATATCCACAGTATCCAATATATTATATAATCATGTTTCAGGATATCATTTAAATTGAAATCATTTACATCGAAATAAGTAGGAGCCTCCGGCTCTCTCCTTAGACGTATATGCAGTACAGTAAATCAATATTCCACTCAGCTGACCGACCACAAACCAAGTTGTCAAAGCACAACAACAGTTATTCTTGATGATGTTGGGCACCTTACTCCCTAGTCAACAAAACAAACCAACTCGTCCAAGTAGGGGGTGCCGAAATTAGCTTACCCTGTTTTGTAGGGGGCGGCAAATAGATATATATTGCCCAAAAATATAGATCTATATAGATCTATATTTAGCAAATAGATATATTGTGTATATCTACAACATATGCAGTTACATCAGATAGACACCGGAAAATCCAGTCGAAGCGCCTGCAATATGATATGGTGTCCTATGCCATAATTGTAAACCAGATTTTGATTTTTGTATGGTGCCCTATGCCGATTTTCAAAAATCCAGCTTCGCCAATATAGATCTATCTCTATATAGATCGATGCCTCTCCCTACTGTTTTGTGAATAATATACTAAGGACGAAGAATTCGAATTCCGAACCCCACACTGCCTAGTTTCGAAAGTTAGTGCGCCAAGGCTGATGAGTATCTATAGGGAAATCTCCTTGGTGCTAGCGCGAGTGGTTGGCGGTGACGGAACCGTTGACATGTGGAGTGCTGCCAACGTGCGTATTTCGGGGCAGCGGCGAGTTGTTGCATGCCATAGTCCTTGAATGCTGGATCAATGCTAGGTGTTGCATGTTACATGAGTGTAGGGCTCGTGGCCTACCGCCTCATGACATGCCACACTAGAGCCTAGGGGTTCCCCCATGTGTTTGAGATGTTCATGGTGTGTGGTTTTTGGGGTGGGGGTGGTAATTCATGCATACTACATGGCCACAACAAAATGGCTTAGCATATGTCTTGAAATGTTTTCATGCCCAGCTAGCACTCACCATGCCACCTGTCGACCATGTCAATCAAGACAAGCGTCCATGGGTTCCATGGGGTGGGTTCCTATTTTGGTCTTGTTTTGATGTGTTCCGACATTTTTTGTGTAATTGAGCCATCAGAAAAAGAGAGGAGCCTTCTTGATTTGGATTGGGTGGGGGTCAGGCATGTGCACATGGCACAGGGACATGCATTGCACCCATGCATAGTGTTATGTTCCACGTAAGAAATAAATGTGAAAAATCATTGTAAGGGGCAAGTTAATTTTGGGACCCCCTAAAGCACAACAACTGTTGTAAATACAAAATATCAGTTGATCTTTAATGATTCAAATAAACCCAGCATGGTGGCCATTCTCCAGTATGTACACATGCACGCAAACGGGAGGGTTCCCTCAATCTCACATTCTGTGGCAGTTCATACTATTTTTCAATTTTCCTTAATGATGCCAAGTGCCTTTTTACTATTCACGAAAAAATGTATTTGTCAGAGCTCATCAGAAGCTGTCTAACAAACAAAGTTGTCAAAACACAACACATGTTGTTCAATCATAACAGTAGTTGCTCTTTTATTAGAGGCGCTTTATCTCTCCTTGTCAAATAAAATAACACTTGTCACAGCTTGTCACAACAAATTAATACTCAACAAAACACAGTGATACTTGCCACATCATGATAGGATGTGCTGGTTGATTCGTGGCGCTTTATTCCTCCTTGTCAAACAAAATAGCACTTGTCACAACACACACAAATTATACATAACACCGTGATACTTGTCACAACATAATAGCATGTGCTCTTTGATTTGTGGCACTTTATTCCTCCTTGTCAAACGAAATAACACTTGTCGCAACAAATTAATACCTAACAAAGCACAGTGATACTTGCCACAACATAATAGCATGTGCTCATTGATTCGTGGCGCTTTATTCCTCCTCGTCAAACGAAATAATACTCGTCACAACAAATACATAATCAACAAAGCACAGTGATACTTGCCACAACATAATAGCATGTGCTCATTGATTCGTGGCGCTTTATTCCTCCTCGTCAAACGAAATAATACTCGTCACAACAAATTAATA
The DNA here is from genome assembly GCA_013435795.1 of Chlamydomonas sp. ICE-L. NCBI lineage: Eukaryota > Viridiplantae > Chlorophyta > Chlorophyceae > Chlamydomonadales > Chlamydomonadaceae > Chlamydomonas > Chlamydomonas sp. ICE-L. Next base: position 3,627,445 of record JACBWV010000552.1, on the reverse strand, counting down.
CTCGACAAAGCACAGTGATACTTGCCACAACATAATAGCATGTGGTCATTGATTCGTGGCGCTGTATTCCTCCTCGTCAAACAAAATAATACTCGTCACAACAAATTAATACTCGACAAAGCACAGTGATACTTGCCACAACATAATAGCATGTGCTCATTGATACGTGGCGCTTTAATCCTCCTTGTCAAACGAAATAACACTTGTCACAATACAAATAATCTGGCCAAACACATTGACACTTGCCACAACATAATAGCAAGAGCTCTACGATTCGTGGCACTTTAATCCTCCATGTCCAGCCTGGCACTTTAATCCTCCATGTCCAGCCTGGCACTATAATCCTCCATGTCCAGCCTGGCACTATAATCCTCCATGTCCAGCCATGTCAAACAAAATAACACTTCACAACAAATTAATACTCAACAATACTCGAAAAAACACAGTGGCACTTGCCACAACACAACAACAGGGGCTACACAGGGATGCATATCCTAATTGGCTGCTATATGATCTTTCTATGTTTTCCCCCAATAGTTAGGGACCTGCCGGTCATGTCATATGATTTTGACCAAAGGCGTGAATGATATCATACAATATCATACAAATTGCATCAAATTATATTGTATGTAAATGGTAAGTTTAGCCTAGTCAGAGTGCCTGCATCATATGATATGATATTATATTATATGATATGATATGATATGATGACATGATATCATATGATATCATATTGCCGTTCCCTAGTAATAGTAGACTAGAAAGTAATGATAACGCCTGGTGGGGCGTGGTATTGTTGTGGTATTACTGGTGGTAATAAGGGAGCCATGTCCATGGCGGTAGAGAACGGGCTGCTACTTTATCTGGACAGTGCTACCATGACGGTTGACAGCGACCGCGAACACTAAAGCGCACTCCTAGGGATTCGCATATAGCACCTTACTCAGTCCAGCGGAATGATCAACAATTGAACCATTCTCCAGACCGGGATTAAAGGCTACTGGCCGACTAGAGTTATCTTGATTATTCATTTTTTTATTATTATTATTATTATTATTATTATTATTATTATTATTATTATTATTATTATTATTATTATTATAAAAATAGTGATTTTATTTTTTGAATTGGTTGGGCAAGTCTCTTCAGCCTAATTGGCCACCCCTGGACTGTAACGTATGTCAGTATATATTTGTATCGCATGCCCCACCGTGTAGAAGAGAGAGATTAAATCAGTACATTCAGTGTTTTCCGTCTTGGCCTTTCATAGCACCTTCTTGTCAGCTCCCTGAGCTGACCACTTGGCTACACATGACCATTTCAGCAGTTCTGGAAAGCTGATTATGTCAGCTTCAAGGTGCTCGAGGCTGCGCCAAGTTTGGTTGAATAGCCAGTCAGGGAAGCTGCCTAGAAGCTGCTGCTAGTAGCTGAAAATAAAAATATGAGTACTTGTCTTATTCACATGCCCTACCATGTAAAGAGAGAGATTGCATCAGTTCATGTCTTATTTGTAGGGACCGGCGCATCATATGATGTTGACCAAAGGCGAGTATGATATCACAAGATATCATACAAACTGCATTGTATGATATTGTATATAAAGGGTAACTTTAGCCTAGTCAGACTACCGGCATCATATCATATTATATTGATGAAATTATATCATACAACCGCATACGATGAAATATTTCCATTCCGTACTTATTTGTATGACCCACCATGAAAAGAGATCAGGCAGAGCCTGCGTAGCATATTGTCTGCTTGACGAGGCCAGGTGGCGTGGTCTGAACGACAAGGCCATGTGATTTGGCCTGTGCAACCCAACCCTGTTGCCTGCAGTGAGCATTGTACCGGTGTGCACTGAGGATAGGGTGCCTAACTAGGTGTGGGATCCAACTGGCGCAACCAAATTATGCAAGGTGTGGCTGACTGCAAGGAGCAGCGTAGAAGGCGTGGGTTGTAGGATGTAGAACAGTGAATATAATGGAAGAACGTTAGGAAATGAGTTGAACAGGTGTGGGAAGACGAAGAAATTATGTACCACTGCCTGTATCTGTTGTGCATACAGTGGGAAAGCAGCAAGGGTTGCTGAGTGGGGGCGGTTTAAAAATTAACAGTTTTGAAGGTGTGGGTATAAGAAGCAGTATGTCGGAGGGCGGATAGGTAGCGCGCAAGCGCGGGCGAGATGGCAGAATGCGTCGAGGATGAAGTAGTCTGGCATATCTTCCTTTCTGATCCATGGATCCAGGATTCCAGGTTTTAGTTGGATGTAAGCCCTAGTGGTCGTATCATGTCATCGTTCATTTTCGTCTGATCTGCATTGTGAAGTTGTGGTGGACAGACCTTGCTCATACGTCAGCTGCGCTAGCCATTTCCAGTCTGTAAAAGCTCCCGTCTCCTACTGTCGTCTCGCGAACTCCGTCCGGTCCACCTACTACCCCCCTAGAACACTCACAGGAGTTTTTTATGCTCTTTTTTAATAACATTGGAATCCACAGCGCCCCACAATTAGGGCATCCTATCAGCCAACGGCATAGAGACCTTTCATGCTTATTGCTTCCTAGCTCTATACGGTCGGATACCAGATCTCGCGCACCATCGTCTTGTTTGACAGGTACAACTGCCGAACGCCAAGTAGCTTCTTTTCCCCCCGTTGAGCGTCCCACTCAATTTTCATCCGCCGCATTCGCAGAGATTCGCCATGCAGAACATCGGAGCCGGTAACGCAGATGATGGTAGGTGCTACTCGAACTCCCAGCCGTTGGCCTCTAAATTTAAGGCTACTTAGCTCTTCCTGCCTTCATCCATTCATAATGCCCTCCGCTCTTCGCTGCGTGCAGCCTTCTACCGCTACAAGATGCCTAAGCTCGTCGCCAAGGTAAGGCGGCTGTTTTCTTCCCCCAGCAGCTGCCCATGCAGCAATCGAGATTTTTCAGCATACGGATCTGTGGTGATCCTTGCCTTCTCACAATTGCATTTTGTGGTGCTCTCTCAGCTCTTGGGTGTGGGCAGGGACCTGGGCCAAAACTAGCTTTGAACAAGCTTCAAGGCATTGCATTGCCTTGGTAGTGCCGCTAGAGTTGGAGCCCTTGGTGACTGTCTTGGTCTTCCTATCTAGTTATCCATGCTACTGTAGCACTGTTTTCCCAGCTTCTAGGCAGCCCCCTGCCTGGCCTTTCGGCCTAACCTGAAACACACTTCTTTTTTTTGTGCTACGCATAGCAGCTTCTGGGCAGCTCCCTTTCCCTGTCCTTGGGCCAAACTTGAAGCTAGGTAATGGGTCTGAAAGCTGATCTGACAGGCATTCCAATGCAGCTGCTTTGGGTTTGACCCAGTGGCTGGCTAGTGGAGCTGGCAGGAAGCTGCTCTGAGTACCCCAAAAAAGAAGCAGTGTAAATAGACTGAAATTGATTGACAGCATTTAGATAGTTGTGTCACTCTTCTTGGGTGCAGATTGTAGGCGTATAAATATTTGTGTTACTCTTCTTGTGTGCAGATTGAAGGTGTACACATATTTTGGCACTCTTCTTGTGTGCAGGTTGAAGGTGTGTACATCTTTTTGTTACTCTTCTTGTGTGCAGATTGAAGGCATATAAATATTTTCGTCACTCTTCGTGTGTGCAGATTGAAGGCAGATATATATAGACGTGCAACTCTTCTCGTGGGCAGATTGCAGGCGCATAAATCATTTCGTCACTCTTCTTGTGTGCAGATTGAAGGTGTACACATATTTTGGCACTCTTCTTGTGTGCAGGTTGAAGGTGTACACATATTTTGGCACTCTTCTTGTGTGCAGGTTGAAGGTGTATACATATTTTTGTCACTCTTCTCGTGGGCAGATTGCAGCGTATAAATCATTTCGTCACTCTTCTTGTGTGCAGATTGAAGGCAGGGGCAACGGCATCAAGACAAACATCGTGAACAACGTAGAAGTCGCCAAGGCCTTGGACAGGCCCCCTGAGTGTGAGTCGCCTTGGGACAAATAGCCTGGGAATAAGGGCTGCTTGTATGCATGTGTCTGGCTGTGTGTGTTTCTGTTTGTGATTGTGTGTTTGTTTGTTTGTGTCTGCTTTTGTGCATTCATGTTTGTGTGTCAGTGTGTTTGTGTGTGCGCATGTGTCTTGCTACAAGAGGTATACGGGTAAAACACGTTGTAGTATGGGAAAGGGTACAAGTTATAAGCAGCGACGCAAGCGATGCTAAAAATGGCAGAGAGTGTTCGTGACGAAGCAACAGGTGGCAACAGAAGCCAGTTAGTTATGAGACCGTTGGCTGACGTGTCAGGCTTTGTCTCGGCCAGACGGTCAGACGGACAAATGGGTAACCCTGGAGGCTCCCATCCCCTTGAAGAGGGGGCTGCGCCAAAAACCTGACATCACGGGCATTCCTGCAGAATAGCATACCAGCTGCTCCCAAGGCAGCCCATGTCCTCCATGGAAGGCGCAAGCCTGGGCAAAGCGCTGTCGCAGCAGAAGGGGGGCTGGGTTTGGAAGCAGTTGGGTGGTGGTGGTGGTTGGTGGGGGAGGGGGGGGGGGGGGGGGGGGGGGGTGAATATGGCAGAAGAGCTTACCTACTGCTTCCAAGGCAGCCATTCCCTCCAGATTGCATTGGAGTGGGGGGGGGGGGGGGGGGGGGGGGGGGGGGGGGGGGAGGAGGGGGGGGGGGGGGGGGGGGTAAATGGGCAGAGTAAGCCTACCATCTGCTTCCAGGGCAAGCCCATGTCCTCCATATAGGGCGCAATCCCGGGCAAAGTGCTGTCGCATTGGATTGGGGGTTTGGGTTTGGAAGCGGTTGGGTCGTGGTTGGTGGTGGTGGGGGGGGGGGGGGGGGGGCAGGGGATATGGGCAGAATAGCTTACCTACTGCTTCCAAGGTAGCCCATGACCTCCAGGTAAGGCGCAAGCCCGGGCAAAGCGCTGTCGCGCCAAAAGGGGGTTGGGTGGTGAGGGTATAGTCGTGGTGGTGGGGTGTGTGGGTGTGGGTGTGTGGGGGGGGGGATATGAGCAGAATAGCATACCTACTGCTTCCAAGGCAGTCCATGTCCTCCAGGTAAGGCGCAAGCCCGGGCAAAGCGCTGTTGCCACCAAAAGGGGGGTTGGGTGGTGAGGGTGTAGTCGTGGTGGTGGGGTGGGTGGTGTGTGTGGGGGGGGGGATATGAGCAGAATAGCATACCTACTGCTTCCAAGGCAGCCCATGACCTCCAGGTAAGGCGCAAGCCTGTGTAAAGGGCTGTCACATTGGATTGGGGGTTTGAGTTTGGAAGGGGTGGGGTAATCGTGATGTGTGTGTGGGGGGGGTGGGTGGGGGGGGGGTATATGGGCAGAGTAGCCTACCTATTGTGTTCAAGGTAGCCCATGTCCTCCAGCTAAGGCGCAAGCCTGGGTGAAGCGCTCTTACACCAAAAGAGGGTTTTGAAGAGGAGGTGGTGTGGTGGGTATGTGTGTGGGTGGGGGTGGGGGGTATATGGGCAGAGTAGCCTACCTATTGTGTTCAAGGTAGCCCATGTCCTCCAGCTAAGGCTCAAGCCTGGGTGAAGCGCTCTTACACCAAAAGAGGGTTTGAAGAGGAGGTTGTTTGTGGTGGGGGTGGGGGGGGTATATGGGCACCGAAGTAGCCTACCTATAGGTTTCAAGGTAGCCCATGTCCTCCAGCTAAGGCTCAAGCCTGGGTGAAGCGCTCTTACACCAAAAGAGGGTCTTGAAGAGGAGGTGGTGTGGTGTATGTGTGTGTGGGGGGGGTGGGTGGGGGTATATGGGCAGAGTAGCCTACCTATTGTGTTCAAGGTAGCCCATGTCCTCCAGCTCAGGCGCAAGCCTGGGTGAGCGCTCTTGCACCTAAAGAGGGTTTCGAAGGGGAGGCGATGTGTGTGGGGGGGGATATGGGCAGAATAGCATACCTACTGCTTCTAAGACAGCCCATGTCCTCCAGCTCATGGGGAAAGCGCAGCAACGGGCAAAGCACCGTTGCAAAGCGAAGTTGTTTTGGGTTTGGAAGGGTTTTTTGTTTGGGTTTGGGGGGGGGGGGGGGGGGGTGTTGGGTGGGTGGGGTGTGGGGGTGGGGGGGGGGGGGGGGGGGGGGGGGTGGGGGGGGGGGGGGGGTAGGGGGGGGGGGGGGGTGGGGGGGGGGGGGGGGGGGGGGGGGGGGGGGGGGCGTGGAGGGGTGGGGGGGGGTGGGGTTGGGGGGGGGGGGGGGTGGGGGGTGGGGGGGGGTGGGTGGGGTGGGGGATGGGGGGTGTGGGGGGGGGGGGTTTTATTTTGGTTGGGTTGGGGGGGTGGTTTGGTGGTGTGTTTTGGGGGGGGGTGTGGGGGGGGGTGGGGTTGTGGGAGGGGTGGGGGGGGGGGGGGGGGGGGTGTGGGGTGTCTCTGTACCCCTTATGCCCCTCCTGGTCTCTCCACCACTCCTCCCCCATCCTCCAGACCCTCATCTCCCCCCGTCCAAGCCCTGTATGGTTTTAGCGGACGGGTTTAACCTGGGTTAAAACAAGGTATAAAACTGACATCACGGGCAGCCCAGACCAAGTATGACAATAACACAGCAACTTCCATCTTCAATGGTGCCCACGATTTGTCAAAGCTCCCCCCCTCCCCCCTTGCAATAACTCCTCCATGTCGTCCCCCCCCCCTCCCTCCCTTCCCCCTGCAACAATTCTTTAACTTGTCACCTTCCTTCCCCCCCTTCCCCCCCCTGCAACAATCCCTCTAACGTTGCCCTCTCCTCTCACCCTCCCCTCCTCCTTTCCCCCACAGATGCCTCGAAATACTTTGGCTGTGACCTGGGCGCCCAGACCAAGTTTGACAAGGCCACCGTAACCTCCATCGACAACAGTGCCCCAAAATTTGTCAAAGCTCCCCCCCCCCCCCCTTGCAATAACTCCTCCAGCGTCGTCCCCCCCCCTCCTTCCCTTCCCCCTGCAACAATTCTTTAACGTTGTCATCCTTCCCCCCCCCCCCACCCCCACCCCCTTCCCCTTTGCAACAATTCCTCTTAACGTTGCCCTCCCCCCCCCCCTGCCCGCCCCCATAGATGCCTGAAGTACTTCGGCTGTGACCTGGGCGCCCAGACCAAGTTTGACAAGGCCACTGGAACCTCCATCGTCTACGGTGCACACAATGTGTCGAAGCTTTCCCCCCCCTCCCCCTGCAATAATCCCTTAACGTTGCCCTCTCCCTCCCCCCCTTCCCCTCACAGATGCCTTGAAATACTTTGGCTGTGACCTGGGCGCCCAAACCAAGTTTGACAAGGCCACGGGGAGCCACCCGGAGAAAAAAAAAAAAACTACCAATATATAAACAAGACGGTGGCGTCATAAAAAAAAAGACGGCTGGGACAGACTAATACCAAGAGGGGAGTGATTAGTAAAAAAGAAGAAAGGAAAAGGGATTTAATAATCAAGAAGAAATGATGTTGCAAAATACCTGCAACAGAAGAAAGAGGGACACAGACAGAAAAACAAAACAGCTCGCTGGCCATGCGCGGGGCGGCTGACACAAAAAGAACAGCACAAGAAATAGAAAAAACAACCAAGAATGCGGAGCTAATACAAGAGAAGACAAGCTAGAACTAACAGAAAAAAACGAACTCAATAAACAACAGCCCACAAAAACGACGCCAAAAAAGAAAACTCCACAAAACTAATGCATAACACAACTAGAACACAACGAAAACAGAAGAAAACCACAGAAGCCAAACAAAACCGCCTACAAACATCAAAACAAAAAGAAAAATATACACAACTCAAACAGCCACCACTGTGCAAATGCTACAATAGAAACACAAGAAGTAATGGCTGCAACAAGACGATGCTAAACAAATGCTAACAATGCTATATAAACAGCACACTGTTACAACACACCACAACAAAAAGGCTAACAACGGGACTTAAAAAACAAAAATTCACACCTAAATACACTTAACAAGACAAGATTGCATACCAACACAGAAACAAAACAGAACAACACATAAAAAACACAATAAAGACAAATGGCTGATAACAAGTACAACAAAAACAACACAAACTAACAGCCAGGGCTACAAGCTAATAACACGCCAAACCAAAGCAAAATCTACACCACGAGAACACGTATGAGTACAATAAAACCAAAAACCACCCAATACATATTAACAACACCTCTGTTTGGACAGTCTTGACATGCCAACACCAGCACAACACCAAAACCGCTGACTACCCAAATCAAATCGCCGAACCCCCCTACACCCAAACAACTGCCTCTCCCCTCTAACAAACAATCCACACCACAAAAACCACAAACACACAAAGCAAAGATCCACGTAAACAAACAAACAAACTACCGTCTGTGAATGCTACAAGAACACAGACAATGCTCCCACAGAACACTCTGCCCACCAATCAACCACAACAACATAATGTGCAATGCTCCGACCAGACATAAGCACTGACCTTGCTAGGCGCCACAACAGTCTGGGGTGCAATGCTAAACCCCCAACTAATGCTAAGATACCCCAACAAAAGCCCCTAGTACATGCACCCCCCACAACCCCCCAACCAACACTCCCCAACACGAACCCACCAACCCACCACCCCAAAGAACCTGAGTAACATCAACAAAACTATACAAGAAACCTACTGCCACAAAACGAATTAGAACACTCAATACACTACTCCATAGAAACAAAACGACTAACGTAGAATCCCGGACAAACTTAACACGCACCAAAACAAACAACGTAACACACATAACACGCAATACACACACGCGGAGCAATGCTCCAAAAAACGCGCGCACCACCAACCACAATACAACGACCACGAAACAAAAACCGACCCGATAAACACTACACATTGCTACAAACAATTACCCCCACAATTAACTCCAACAAACACACACACGCGTACAACATCAACCCACAAACACAAAACAAGACCACCATCCACAAATACAAAAATCCACATAAAACCATCTTTGTACGAAATTCTACCAAATCAACTCCCAACTCACAGCTCAATACCACATAATCACGACACCCCACCACTTACATACAACAACATCTAGACAAAAACAATATTCTAACAAATAGAACCAACAACGGAAACAACTTAACACGTCTCTAGCAGCAAAAAGCATCAACACAACCAAAACCAAACACCAAAACACAGTACGCCAACAGATAGACACTATCACCAATCACCAAAACCACATCAACACACACTAGGCTAAAACAACATAACAAGAATAACACAATAACCTAAACACCAAACACGAAATAACCAAGACATAAAAAACAACGCAAAGCTACAGACAACATAAACACAAGCAAAGAACACTAAAATATAACAAAAATATAAGCAATGAATACAACAACAAATAACAAAAACACCAAACAAAACATACCAAGAAGTCCACACATACACACAAACAGAATTAAGAAGAAACTATACAATCACACAATCTAATAATAAGACGCAGCTGAAAAACAAAATACATGAATATACAAACAAACTCAAACTCCCGTTACACACAACAGAAACAATCTAAAACAACAACGCAACTGCCTTATAACCATACTAATACCATAAAACATACATACCCTGCTAATAAACAACTAAAAAACACACATAAACAACCACTTAATAAGCAAACAAAATAACAATCCTAACAAAGCAATACAAATACAACGAAACAAAACAAATACAAAGCATATAAAGTGACCTAAGACAACCAGCACAATCAAATATACACTCCTTAAAGCTGCTGACGCGGGGAAACAATAAAAAACAATCTGGCAGGCAATCACAAGAACAATCATCCAATAAATACCCCACCTAGAGCACCGAGAAAACCAACGCGTGCGATTCTACATCAGCAAAAAAATTAACAAAAAGCCACCTCAACAAAAGCAAAACAAAAACAGCCCAAAACAAAACAGCTAAACAAACAGAGCTCTGTCAGAAATACAACGTACAAACAGAAAAAAGCTGCGGAGTAACACAGAAATACACAAACAGCTGCGCTACGCTGCAAAAGACTGTGCGGCAAGAAATCCAATCATAACAATAACAAGACAAAATCCACAAACACACACAACTGCTACAAAAACAAACAAAAAAACAATCCACACAAGCAAACACAAACAGGATGAGGCTGCAAGAAATAATACTATCCCCAAGAATATCCCTGAGAAACACTCCACAGAAATCCGGATCGCGACAAACAAAATACAGCTTGCGGCAAAATCATCCCGATACAGGAGACCCGAGACCCCGATATCCCGAGAACCACCCAGAATTCAAGATCAGGCACAGGAAGGGTGAGATGTAGCGGCCCAGTATGTGGGGTTGTGGGTATAAAAGTGTATAGGACCCCAGTATGGGAGTGTGGAGATTGCTGTCGTGTGGACAGCTGAGGACTAGTTTCACCAGTATGCTGGTGCTCTGGTGGCGGTTTGGAACGTATATGAAGTGTGCAGCCCGAGTATCGTGACATATCTGCGTATGCCCAAACATACACCTCTGCACATGCGAGAGAGTATCACCTTCCTGAATTTGCAAGGCTGTAGATCGTTTATCGGACAGGACAAATTCTCGGACCCCCTACTGACGCAGCCTGCACTCAGCATCCCCCTGCCACAACGACACATACCACACACACACACACACACGTCAACAGACCGATAGACGTATCTTCGTGATAAAACCCTACGCATGTAATCTAGTGCATATCGTCCTCGCAGCATAGCGTGACGGCAACCGCATGAGACACTAACCCCACGCCCACCCTGCACCCTTGCATGCGCCACCCCAGCTCGCCCCCACACACACATCCGCCGGATCAAGGCACATTGACGCATCACGAACCATGCGTGGGAGAGTACCTTCGCGGTGAAGTCTGCAAGAGCCGTGCATATATGTGAGCAACGGCTGGACAATACGCCCCTACCCCCGACACATGCATCCAAGCGACACAGCACATAGAACTGAGGGTCTCACGACCACAGCACAGACACGCGACACACCAGGGAGCGCAGCAGGAGCAGAACGAGTATCATAATGCGATCTATTGAAATGGTCAAGGCCTGCAGATATGTGCGAGGGCAACGTGGAGGTACCCCCCCCCCCGCCCCCAGCACACACACAAGCAGCACGACAAGCACACAGCAACTCCGCACAGGACAGATATCTTCCTTTATAGGTGCAAGGTCCTGCAGATCCATGTGAGCCACGTGGGGACTACCACCGACAGACCCCCCCCCTCGCGACAGCACATATAACACACTAACACACGAGGCACACACACGACACGACTCACACACATCACAGACACTAGACACTAGGTCATCAACGCCAGCCACGCACGAAGAGGTATCCCTTCCGGAATGGAAAGGCCCAGCAGATCACAAGCCGCAGTGATGAAGATGCAATACAGCAAGCGTGGCAATACCCCCCCTCACCTCACCGGCATCTACCCCCGACCAGGCACAGCGGCAGGCAGGGGGGGACGGGAGGGCAAACGTTGAGAAACGATCGCACTGCCTTTACCACAGAAACATGCATAAAGGGGCGGGACACACGACAAGGGCATGGGGCGTGCGGCGGAAGGAGTGGATCAAGTGCTTCACTGATGACAAAGCAGCACTGTCAGATATAGACGAAAGTAACGTGTACATTACGCCAGCCGGGCAAGGGAAGGAGGGGCGGCGGGGGCGCACCGCCCTGGACGCGACACATCATAGTGCAACACACGCAGCAGGGAAAGGGCAGGCGGAGCTTCGACAACATCAAATCATGTGACGACAGCACCTGTATGTCCGACGGGACGAGTTCGAGTACGATGTAAAGTGCCTTCCGAAGTTGCAAATTCAACTTGGCATTACTGATTGTGCATCGAACGTTGTCACTACGTCCCTTCACATCCAACACTATATTTCGAGGCATCCCAGTGCAGGGACAATTGAGAGGCGGAGGCGTGACAGCACATCAGACAGCTCAACACACACTATAGACACGGGATTACAGCACATCTCACTACAGCAGACACGAGACATGCGCGACGAAGAATAGCTTCAGCATGGCCGGCCTAGGGATAGAAACGAAACATTACTCCCCCATCCATGAAATCGAGTAACGTGAAATTTTTCCTTTTACTGCCTTTGTGGTGTGTGGGCTGCTGTTGTGTCTTGCTGCGCACTTCGTGTTTGGTTTTTTTTTTGTTATTTGTTCTGGGTGTCCTTTTGTGTCGATGTTCTCCTCGCCCTGTTGTCCCCCGCGTCGTGCACAGTGAACAAGCAGTGTGTGTGTTACTGTTTGCATGTGTGTGTGGTGATGTGTGTGTGTGCACCCCCTACCAAAACCAGGAAGCACACTAAACAGATCATAGATGGCCCAGGCTAGAGCCAACAACTTGGCGCAGGGGGAGGACACATTGTTGTAGCATTTATTATAGAGGACTGTTTGAAGTTTGAGGACGACAGGCTTTAGAGTTTAGGGTTTAAAACCCCGTGCGATACCCACCGAAACCAGGGAGCACACTAAACAGATTATAGAATGCCCAGGCTAGATCCAACACATGGCGGCAGGGGGATACGCATTGCGGTAGCACTTCTTCTAGAGGACTGTTGAGGTTTGGAGGACCCCCCCCCCCCCCCCCCCCCCCCCCACCACCACCACCACACACTCACACACCACACACACACACACACACACACACACACACACCCGTCCCCCCCCCCCAAACCCACCCCCCCAACCCCCCCCACCTCTTCCGTCCCAACCCGACCCACCCCCCCCCCCCCCCCCCCACACACACACACCACACACACACACCACACACACCACACACACCCCCACACACCCCCACACACGACACACCCACACACGCACCACACACCCACAGCACACCCCCTCACCCCTCCCCCATTCATCATACTTATCCATCATCAATGGAGTTTTTCGTTGCTTTACAATAACTTCTAATCTATGGGGATGTAATCAAGCTAACTCCGGAGCCCCCCGCCTGCCAATGTCTCCGTATATTCCGAGGCACCGACCGAGGCGGACTGATCTCCACGGACAGTGAAGCTCACTGGCTGGCTGTTCAGACCGTGGGCAAAACTAACGACGTAATTAAACCTTGTCCACCCTGTTGTGACTGCTAGTTGGGAGAACACCCTGTCCACATCCCGCTGCAGTCTGCGCTGGTTTTCGCGTCAATGGGCACTGTCCTAACAAATAATCTTCGCAAACGGTTTTTTCAACGTCTCTGGGTAGGCGGCTTTTTTTTATTCTTTTTGGTATATATGTGGTTAGGCCCGTGGGATGGGAGAGGATTTAACGTCGTCTCATTGGCATATGACCTTGATCGCCTGATCTTGCGCACAAGTTTCCTGCCCACTCTTCGAGCCAACAAAGCTGGTCTTCCCGGCGTGATGGTGTCCTTAACTAGCGACACGGAGCTCACGCCTGTCATGTCAGCTGCAGGTGTGGGTGGGTGGGTGGGTGGGGTGGGGTGGGGTGGGGGGTGGACATTTGTGGGTGGTGGTGTGTGTGTGTGTGGTGGTGGTGTGTGGGGGGACATTTGTGGTGGGGGGGGTGGGGGGTGGGGGGTCCTTAACTAGCGAGACGGAACTCACGCCTGTCATGTCGGCTGCAGGTGCGTGTGTGTGGGGGGGGGGGGGGAGTGGGGGGGGGGGGGGGGGAAGGGGGGGGACATTGTGGGTGGGGGGGTGGGCGGGTCCTTAACTAGCGAGAACGGAGCTCACGCCTGTCATGTCGGCTGTAGGTGCGTGTGTGTGTGTGTGTGGTGGTGGTGGTGTGGTGGGGGGGGGGGATGGACATTTGTGTGTGGGGGGGGTGGGGGTGGGGGGGTCCTTAACTAGCGAGGCGGAGCTCACACCTGTCATGTCGGCTGTAGGTGCGTGTGTGTGTGTGTGTGGTTGTGGTGGTGTGGGGGGGGGGGATGGACATTTTGGGTGGGGGGGGTGGGGGGTGGGGGGGTCCTTAACTAGCAGGCGGAGCTCACACCTGTCATGTCGGCTGTAGGTGCGTGTGTGTGTGTGTGTGGTGGTGGTGGTGGGGGGGGGGGTGGATGGACATTTGTGTGGTGGGGGGTGTGTGGGTGGGGGTGGGGGGGGGTCCCTTAACTAGCGAGATGGAGCTCACGCCTGTCATGTCGGCTGTAGGTGTGGTGTGTGTGTGTGTGTGTGGTGGTGGTGTGTGGGGGGACATTTGTGGGTGGGGAGGGTGGGGGTGGGGGGTCCTTAACTAGCGAGGCGGAGCTCACACCTGTCATGTCGGCTGTAGGTGCGTGTGTGTGTGTGTGTGGTGGTGGTGGTGTGGGGGGACATTTGTGGGTGGGGGGTTTGGGGTGGGGGGTCCTTAACTAGCGAGGCGGAGCTCACACCTGTCATGTCGGCTGTAGGTGCGTGTGTGTGTGTGTGGTGGTGGTGGTGGGGGGGGGGGGAATGGACATTTGTGGTGGGGGGGGGGTGTGGGGGGTGGGGGTGGGGGTGGTCCTAACTAGTAGACGGAAACTCACGCCTGTCATTCGGCTGTAGGTGCGTGGGTGGTGTGGGGTGTGGTGGGTGGTAAGTGGTGGGTGGAGGTTGGGGGTGGGGTCCTTAACTTAGCGAGACGGGATCTCACGCCTGTCATTGTCTGCAGGTTTGCGTGGGTGGGGTGGGTGGGTGGGTGGGGGGTGGGGAGGACATTTGTGTGTGTTGTGTGGTGGTGTGGGGGGGGGGGTGTCGCTTACCTAGTGATACGGAGCTCACGTCCATATCTCCGCTGCAGTGCATGATAGGGGGGGGGGTGGGGGGGGGGGGGGGTGGTGGTGTGGGGGGGGGGGGGGGGGGCTGTATGTTTGTGGGCCCCCCATGGAAGTTACAGGGATCTCGCGCGGTCCCTTATAGCATCGACCCTGGATCGCCTTATATGTGTTTGTGTATGTGTGTGCATGTGCATGTGTGTGCATGTGTGTGTGTATGTGTGTGTGTGTGTGAGTGTATGTTGTGGTGTGGGTGTGTGTGTGTATGTGTGTGTTTGTGTTTGTGTATGTGTGTGTGTGCATGTGAGTGTGTATGTGTGTGTGTGTGTGTGCCTGTGCATGTTCAGAGCCACTGTGCGTGTGTATGTGCGTGTGTGTGTGTGCCTATTGTGTGTGTGCCTTGCATGTTTCAGAGTCCACATGCACGTGTGATTGGCGTGTGTGTGTGTGCCTTTTGGTGGGGGGTGCATGTTCAGAGCCACTGTGCGTGTGTATGTGCGTGCGTGTGTGTGCGTGTGTGTGTGTGTGTGTGTGCATGTTCAGAGCCACTGTGTGTGTGTGTATTTTTGTGTGTGTGTGTTCAGATCCACTGTGCGTGGCTATGGTCGTTGTGTGGTTGTGCGGATGTTGTGTGTGCATGTTCAGAAGCCCTGTGTTTGTGTGTGGATGTTGTGTGTGTGTGTGTGTGCAAAGCCACTGTGCGTGTTGTATGTGCGTATTTGTGTGTGTGTGTATGTTTCAGACCACTGTGTGTGTGTATTTTTTGTGTGTGTGGTGTGTTCAAGTCCGCTGTGCGTGGATGTGCGTGTGTGTGTGTGCGTGTGTGTGTGTGTGTGTGTGCATGTTCAGAGCCACTGTGTGTGTGTGTATGTTTGTGTGTGTGTGTGTTCAGAGCCACTGTGCGTGTGTATGTGCGTGTGTGTGTGTGTGTGTGTGTGCATGTTCAGAGCCACGTGTGTGTGTGTGTATGTTTGTGTGTGTGTGTGTCAGAGCCACTGTGCGTGTGATGTGCGTGTGTGTGTGTGTGTGTGTGTGCATGTTCAGAGCCACTGTGTGTGTGTGTATTTTTGTGTGTGTGTGTTCAGAGCCACTGTGCGTGGTGTATGTGCGTGTTTGTGTGCGTGGTGTGTGGGCATGTTTCAGAGCCACGTGTGTGTGGTGGGGTTATGTTATAGTGTGTGTGGTTTTGTGTTCAGATCCACTGTGTGTGTGTGTGTGTGTGGTGTTTCAGTCCACTGTGTGTGTGTGTCGGTTTGTGGTTGTGACCTTGCCTGTTCATATTCCCCTTACCCCCCCCCCCACCCCCCGACCGCCTGGGTCCCGACACCCTTACACCGACACCTAACCCTCAGCTCGCCACACCCCCAAGCCACCCCTCCCCCCCCCCCCCCCGCCCGACGCCACCACACGCACACACACACTAACCCCTTGGTTGCAGAGGTGCTTTCGAACTGATGACAATTGCGAGCATGTGGAGGTCTGTTTACCAAGAGTGCGTGCCGAATGTTTTTTTTTTCAGAGGCCACGAATGTTTGCTGGTGTTACTTCAACTGATGAGTCCGTCTACTGGTTTTCCGCACTATCATTCAAGATGGCCTCAATCTATAAATGATCCCATCCAAGTCGTGTAGTCTCACAGGCTTAGAGGCTAAACCCCCCGCCCCCCCCCCCCCCCCCTCCCCCCACACAGCACACACACATGCCCTCTCTACCACAATCTTTCCCCCCCCCCCCCCCCCCCCCCCCTCCCGCCCCCCTCCACACACCCCACACACACACACCACACACACACACACACACACACATGCCGTCCTTCACACCCAGCACTGTCTCCCTCCTCACCATGAGCAATTAAAGTCAAGACCATAATTATTTGAAACTACCACAACTGAACGATGGCATCCAAACTATCATGGTCCTCATTCAAGTCATGGCGAGCCTTCACCCCCCCCCCCCCCCCCCCCCCCCCCCCCCCCCCCCCCCCCCCCCCCCCCCGCCACACCCAACACACACACCCACACCACACAAACCACACACCACACACACACTCCTTCAACCACCCAGCACTGTGTCTCCTTCCTCAGCCCTGACAATTAATAGTCAAGAGAATAAGTTCTTTAATTAAACACTACCACTTAATGAGATGGCATCCAACCTATCATGGTCCTAATTCATCATGGTGAGTCCTCCCCTCTCCCCCCCCCCCCCACCCACACACCACACACACACACACTCCTGCACCACCCAGCACGGTCTCCTTCCTCACCATGACAATTAATAGTCAAGAGAAATAAGTTCTTTAAACACTACCAATGAGGATGGCATCCAAACTATCATGGTCCTAATTCAAGTCATGGTGAGTCTCCCCCCCCCCCCCCCCCCCCACCCCCCCCCGTCCCCGCCCTCCCCCCCACACGCCCTCCTCTCAACAACCCAGCCATGTCTCCCATCTCACAATGAAAAGTCAAGAAAATGAATTTTCTCCCATCTCACAATGAAAAGTCTCTCTTTTCAGCTTTCTGTAGGTCCAAGTTGATTAGCTACTTGGGCTATTCAAGCCTGATTTCAGGATTGTTGCGTAGCCATCGCATGGTGGAGCTCAAAGCGCTGAACCACAGATACCATCACCACCACCACCCACGCCATCACCATCAACACCACCATCATCACCACCACCACCACCGTCACCCACCCGCACCACCACCATACACCACCCACCCCTGAAACCATCACCACCACGCCCACCGAAACGCGTCACCACCCCCACCCCGTCACCACACCGACCTCACCACCCGCCATCACCACCACCACCACCCACCTTATTGCCCCAGCGAACCCGAAACCCCCCACCACCGAACCTTGCACCCCCACCGCTGACCACCACCTTCAACCACCACCACCAGCCCATCACCACCCTCCACCAACCACCTTCACCACCACCACCACCACCACCTTCACCACCCACCACCACCCTCCACCAACCCAACCACCATCATCACCCACCACCACCACCGACGCTCACCGAACACCACACACCCCTCACCACACCATCACCACCGCACCATCAACCCGACCCCCCACCACCATCCCCACCCCCCACCACCCACCAACCCATCAACCTCCCGCCCAAACCCCCGCCCCCGCCCCCGTTGGATCCCACAGCGCCGCCACCACCATCACCACCACACCACCCACCAATCACCAACCAGCCTTCACCACCCACCACGCACCACACCAACACCAACCCACCACCCACCACCACCCTTCAACCGACCCACCACCGAACCATCACCACCTTCACCACCCAACCACACACCACCCTCACCACCCCCGCTCACCACCTCCCCACCACCACCGACCCCCTTCACCCACCCCCCCCCCCGCCCCCGCCCATCCACCACCTACCAACCACCACCTTCACCCACCCATCACCACCATCACCACCCACCCCTCACCACCACCTTCGACCACCACCACCACCACCACCGACCCCTCACCGACCCCCACCAACCTTTACACCACCCACCTTCACCACCCACCACCGACCCTTCCACCCACCACCCCCAACCAGACCGAACCTTCACCCACCACCATCCACCACGCATCACCTCACCACCACCACCACCTTCACCCCACCACCACCACCACCACCATACACTCATCACCACTTCCCCCACCACCTGTCACCCCCCCACCATCACCACCGACCACCACCACCTTCACCACCACCACCACCACCACCAAACACCCCCCACCACCATCAACCACCCCCCACCACCACCTTCACCACCACCACCCACCACCACCTTCCACCCACCCACCCCCACCATCACCCCACCACCCACCACCACCCCCCTTTCACCCATACCCACCACCACCCTTCCCCCACCGACCCACCCCCACCCCCACCCCCCCCGCCCCCCCCACCTACCCACCCCTACCCTCCCCCCCCCCACCCCCCCCGCCCCCCACCCACGCACTACCCATCACGCCCCCCACCACCCCCACCCCCCTCCACCGGACACCACCACCACCATCACCACCACAGGTGTAGTCAGGCTTGGCATTATCATATATAAGTGCTGTGGGATGGAAGAGCACGACCTATTAGTCAAATGTTTAAACCCACTGTCACCACCACCACTATTACCACCACCCACCACTACCACCACCATCACCACCACCATCACCAGCACTATCACCATCACCCACCAACACCACCACCACAGGTGGAGTCAGGCTAGGCATTTGCTGTATAAGTGATGCGGGATGGATTTTGACCACCTATAAGTCAGACATATATAGACCCACTACCAACACCAACACCACCACCACCAGCATCACCACCACCACCAGCATCACCACCACCAGCATCACCACAACCAACGCCACCACAGGTAGAGTCAGGCTTGGCATTCTCATATATAAGTGGTGCAGGATGGATAATGACCACGCATAAGTCAGACCTGTGGACCCACTACCAGCATCACCACCACCACCAGCATCACCACCACCAGCATCACCACCACCAGCATCACCACCACCAGCATCACCACCACCAGCATCACCACCACCAACGCCACGAACGCCACCACCAACGCCACCACAGGTAGAATCAGGCTTGGCATTCTCGTATATAAGTGGTGCATGATGGATAATGACCACGCATAAGTCAGACCTGTGGAGTCACCACCTCGTCAGTGAATTTTGGCCACGCAGAATAGGTGACCGGGCAATAGCTGCGGACAACGGAAAAGGTTATGGTGTACCAAGCCTAAGCTACAAGAGGAGTGAAAGTGAGTACGGCAGTTGGGCCGGTAGGGGTGTTGGAAGGGTCAGGAGGGGGATGACAGGTCCTAGGCGGTCGGGGATGGTGACGATTATGTAGTGGTGAGGGTGAGGGGATGGTGAGGACAACAGAAAAGGTTATGGTGTATCAAGCTTAAGCTACAAGAGGAGTGAAAGTGAGTTGGGGTAGTGTACGGTGATGGTGATGATAATGGTGAGGGGATGGTGAGGGGGATGGGGATGACAACGGTTAAGGGTATCTCTCCAGCCTATTGTGAGGTGAGGGGATGGTAATGGTGATGGTTATGGTGTATCAAGCCTAAGCTACAAGAGGAGTGAGAGTATAGCAGTTGGAGGAGTGAAAGAGAGTATGGCAGTTGGGGTAGTGGGTGTAAATGGTGATGATTATGGTGAGGGGATGGTGATGGTAAAGGCTATGGTGTCTCAAGCTTAAGCTGCAAGAGGAGTGAAAGTGAGTTGTGGTAGTGTATGGTGATGGTGATGATTATGGTGAGGGGATTGTGATGGGGATGGTGTTGGTAAAGGCTATGGTGTCTCAAGCTTAAGCTGCAAGAGGAGTGAAAGTGAGTTGGGGTAGTGTATGGTGATGGTGATGATTATGGTGAGGGGATGGTGAGGGGGATGGGGATGACAATGGTTAAGAGTATCTCTCCAGCATATTGTGAGGTGAGGGTGAGGGGATGGTAATGGTGATGGTTATGGTGTATCAAGCCTAAGCTACACGAGGAGTGAGATTGAGTATAGCAGTTTGAGGAGTGAAAGAGAGTATGGCAGTTGGGGTAGTGGGCGTAAATGGTGATGATTATGGTGAGGTGATGGTAATGACGATGATTATGGTGAGGTGATGGTACTGGCGATGATAATAGTGAGGGGATGGTAATGGCGATGATTATGGTGAGGGGATGGTGATGGGGATGATCATGGTGAGGGGATGGTGATGGGGATGGTGATGGTAAAGGCTATGGTGTCTCAAGCTTAAGCTACAAGAGGAGTGAACATTAGTATGGCAGTTGGGGTAGTGGATGGTGATGATTCTGGTGAGAGGATGGTGATGGTGAGGTGATGGTGATGGTGAGGGGATCGAGATGGGGATGGTGATGGTAAAGGCTATGGTGTCTCAAGCTTAAGCTACAAGAGAAGTGAACATGGGTATGGCAGTTGGGGTAGTGGATGGTGATGATTCTGGTGAGAGGATGGTGATGGTGATGATTATGGTGAGGGGATGGTGATGGTAAAGGCTATGGTGTCTCGAGCTTAAGCTACAAGAGGAGTGAACGTTAGTATGGCAGTTGGGGTAGTGGATGGTGATGATTCTGGTGAGAGGATGGTGATGGTGAGGTGATGGTGATGGTGAGGGGATCGAGATGGTGATGTTGATGGTAAAGGCTATGGTGTCTCAAGCTTAAGCTACAAGAGGAGTGAACATTAGTATGGCAGTTGGGGTAGTGGATGGTGATGATTCTGGTGAGAGGATGGTGATGGTGAGGTGATGGTGATGGTGAGGGGATCGAGATGGTGATGGTGATGGTAAAGGCTATGGTGTCTCAAGGTTAAGCTACAAGAGAAGTGAACATGGGTTTGGCAGTTGGGGTAGTGGATGGTGATGATTCTGGTGAGAGGATGGTGATGGTGATGATTATGGTGAGGGGATGGTGAGGGGGATGGTGATGGTAAAGGCTATGGTGTCTCGAGCTTAAGCTACAAGAGGAGTGAACGTTAGTATGGCAGTTGGGGTAGTGGATGGTGATGATTCTGGTGAGAGGATGGTGATGATGAGGTGATGGTGATGGTGAGGGGATCGAGATGGGGATGCTGATGGTAAAGGCTATGGTGTCTCAAGCTTAAGCTACAAGAGAAGTGAACATGGGTATGGCAGTTGGGGTAGTGGTTGGTGATGATTATTGTGAGAGGATGGTGATGGTGATGGTGATGGTGATGGTGATGGTGAGGGGATCGAGATGGGGATGGTGATGGTAAAGGCTATGGTGTGTCAAGCTTAAGCTACAAGAGGAGTGAACATTAGTATGGCAGTTGGGGTAGTGGATGGTGATGATTCTGGTGAGAGGATGGTGATGGTGAGGTGATGGTGATGGTGATGATCATGGTGAGGGGATGGTGATGGGGATGGTGATGATCATGGTGAGGGGATGGTGATGATTATGGTGAGGGGATCAAGATGGTGATGGTGATGGTGATGGTAAAGACTATGGTGTCTCAAGCTGAAGCTACAAGAGGAGTGAACGTTAGTATGGCAGTTGGGGTATTGGATGGTGATGATTCTGGTGAGAGGATGGTGATGATTCTGGTGAAAGGATGGTGATGGTGATGGCAATGGTGAAGGGTATGGCGTCTGGCTCAAGCCTAAGCTTGCAGAGGAGTGAAGGTGAGTATGGCAGTTGGGGTAGTGGATGGTGATGGTGATAATTGTGGTGAGGTGAGGAGATTGTGATGGTAAAGGGTATGGTGTCTCCAGCCTTATCTACACGGGGAGTGAAAGAGAGTACTGCAGTTGGAACAGGGATTTTTTTTTTTGCGGAGCCCTATTCTGGGTGGCAGGAGCCCCCAGGGGCACCCCATTGTCCGACCGACCGTCCTACTGACCCCCCAAGACGAGGCCTGACACATCAGCCAACTGTCTGATAACTGTCTGGCTTTGGTCCGCTCGATTCTGTTGCCAACTGTTGCTCCGATAACACTCCCCGCCAATTTCCCGCGTCGCACATTGTCAACCACAGTTTAGCTCCCCTTTTGTGACCCTCTTGCCTGTAGCCATTATGAACGCCCACTCCCTGCCCGATTCCGAGGCTATCCGACCAGACCTACCCCTCCCTTTCCATGTACCAATCCACACCCATCACACATTGCCCACCACAGTTTAGCTCCCCTTTTGTGACCCTCTTGCCTGCAGCCATTATGAACGCCCACTCCCTGCCCAATTCCGAGGCTATCCGACCAGACCTACCCCTCCCTTTCCATGTACCAATCCACACCCATCACACATTGCCCACCACAGTTTAGCTCCCCCTTTCGTGACCCTCTTGCCTGCAGCCTTTATGAACGCCAACTTCCCCCCCAATTCCCAAGCTATCTGCCAACCTCTGTACCACCCCACACCCATCACACATTGCCAACCACAGCTAAGCTCCCCTTTTGTCACCCTCATGCCAGCAGCCTTTATGAATGCCAACTTCCTGCCCAATTCCGAGGCTATCCAACCAAACCTACCCCACCCTTTACATGTACCACCCCACACCCATGACACATTGCCCACCACAGCTAAGCACCCCTTTTGTGCCCCTCTTGCCTGCAGCCTTTATGAACGCCAACTTTCTTCCCACTTCCGAAGCTACCCGCCAACTTCTGCTAGGTGTCTCAGTCACCTCGGCTGCTGTGGTAAGTCATGTACTGCTTGTATTGCTCGTGTACTTCTTATAGTGGTGGTGTGACCAATCTGCATGGCGGTGGTGTGACCTAGGCTGCTGAGGTACGTCATGCACTTCTTGTATTGCTCTTGTACTTCTTTATGGTGGTGGGTTGACCAATCTGTATGGTGGTGTTGTAACCAATCTCAATAGGTGATAATCATGATGATCATGATAATGACATTTTCCCTGGTGCCCTGGTGGTTGGCCCCGCTACCTTGGTGGTTGGCCCCCCTACCTTGGTGGTTGGCCCTCCTACCCCAGTGCAAGCGAACAGGCTGGTCCCCTCAACCTGATGCCTTGTCACAAGGCGTAACATTTATTTCATGTATTCACCCATGCCATCGCTTTCCACCCTTTATATAACTCTCACATATGAACACTGCTACATGGGGGGCAGAAGTATGAACACAACCATGCCTGGCAATGCCTGAAAGAAAAAGAAAAACGTTAAACAAACATTTAAAACATTTGAAAAATATACAGCCGAACATGCTATCGCACACCTGAACCCATACTCTCTCGTTCCACCCTCCAGATCACTCTCACATATGAACACTGCTACATGGGCGGGAGAAGTATGAACAAAACCATGTCTGGCAATGCCTGAAAGAAAAAGAAAAACGTAAAGAAAAAAAGAAAAAAAGTATATATACATATATAGATATAGATATATATAGATAGATAGATAGATAGATAGATAGATATAGATAGATAGATAGATATAGATAGATAGATAGATAGATATAGATATAGATATAGAATAGATATAGATAGATATAGATATAGTAGATATAGATAGATATATATATAGGTATATAATATATATATATATATATATAATATATATATATATATATATACTATATATATATATATATATATATATATATATATATACCGGAACAAGCTCTCCCCACACCTGAACCCATACCCTCCCTTTCCACCCTCCAGATTACTCTCACAGATGAACACTGCTACATGGGCATGTGCCACCATGCCTCAACCCTTACCCTCTATTTACACCCTCCGGATCACTCTCACCAACGAGAACTGCTACAAGGGCAGAAAGGGTGTGAACGAGACAATGCCCGGCAATGCCTGCAATAAAATACAATAAAATAAATAAAAGCTCAACCCCTCCCCTCTCTGTACACTCTCCAGATCACTCTCATCGACAAGAACTGCTACATGGGCAGGAAGGGTGTGAACAAAACATCCCCCGGTAATGCCTGAAAGAAAAAGAAAAAAAGAAAAAAGCATTAAAAAACATAAAAATAGACAACCGGTACCCAAACATGCTATCCAACGCCCGAACCTATACCCTCTCATTCCACTCTCCAGATCACTCTCATCAACAAGAACTGCCACATGGGTGGGAACGGTGTGAACAAAACATCCCCCGGCAATGCCTGCAATAAAATACAATAAAATAAATAAAAGCTCAACCCCTCCCCTCTCTGTACACTCTCCAGATCACTCTCATCGACAAGAACTGCTACATGGGCGGGAAGGACGTGAACGGAACATTCCCCGGCAATGCCTGCCAGTTCTTCCGAGCCACTACCATAGCTGGCTTTACGTGCACAGATGCCACATGCCATTGGTTCGCCGCGTACAACAGAGATCCGGTGATCACCTATTTGGTACTAGTAAGAATCCAGGTGGAAGGTGGGAAGGCGTATGCCTTTTCCGAGGCCGCCAGGAGGTGTGGAAATACAGACCTAGCTGCGGCTAACAAGCACCTCATCAGTGCTTTGTATGACAGCTGCAGTGAGCTTGGTACTGCCGCGACGATGGGTGGCCCTGGAGGTGGCTTGGCCTCCTTCACTTACATGAAGGACTCAGAAGGTGGGTCGGGCAGGGCTGGTGGGTGCATTTGTGTGAGTGTGTGGGTGTATTCTAGGTGCAGGAAGCTTGGTACAGCCACCACTACGGTAGGCCCTGGAGGTGGCTTGGCCTCCTTCACTTACATGAAGGACTCAGAAGGTGGGTCGGGCAGGGCTGGTGGGTGCATTTGTGTGTGTGTGGGTGGGTGTATTCTAGGTGCAGGAAGCTTGGTACAGCCATCACGACGGTAGGCCCTGGACGTGGCTTGGCCTCCTTCTCCTTGATGAAGAACTCAGAAGGTGGGTCGGTCAGGGCTGGTGGGTGTATTCGTGTGTGTGCCTGTGGGTGCATGTCTGTGGGTGTGTCTGTGTATAGTAGTGGCAGGAAGCTTGGTACAGCCACCATGATGGGTAGCCCTGAAGGTGGCTTGGCCTCCCTTGACTACATGAAGAATTCAGAGGGTGGGTTGGACAGGGGTGGTGGGTGCATTTGTGTGTGTGTCTGCGGGTGCATGTCTGTGTGTGTGTCTGTGTGTGTGTAAATTAGCTGCAGGGACCTGGGTACTGCCGCAGCGATGGGTGGCCCTGGAGGTGGCTTGGCCTCCTTCTCGATGAAGAACTCAGAAGGTGGGTCGGGCAGGGCTGGTGGGTACATTTGTGTGTGTGTCTGTGGGTGCATGTCTGTGAGTGTGTCTAGTAGTGGCAGGAAGCTTGGTACAGCCACCATGATGGGTAGCCCTGAAGGTGGCTTGGCCTCCCTTGACTACATGAAGAATTCAGAGGGTGGGTCGGGCAGGGCTGGTGGGTGCATTTGTGTGAGCGTCTGTGGGTGCATGTCTGTGGGTGTGTCTATGTGTGTGTGCATGAGGTGCAGGGACCTGGGTACTGCCACAGCGATGGGTGACCCTGGAAGTGGCTTGGCCTCCTTCTCCTACACAAAGAACCCAGAAGGTGGGTCGGGGAGGGCTGGTGCGTTTGTGTGTGTGTCTGTGTTTGAGTGTGTGAAAGGATGTGTGCACATATGTTTGTACATATGTAGGGAACAGCAAAACATATGATGCTAACCAATTACGAGTATGACATCATATGATATCATACAAAAATCATATGATTTAATATCATATGATATGATGCCCCAGGCCAAAGTTACCTAGTCAGACCGCTGGCATCATATTATATTGCATGATATCAAATGATGACATGATATCATATGATATCATATTGCTGATCCCTATACATATGTGCACATGTGCTAGTGTATGTGAGTCTGTGAGTAGATTGTTGACGTCAGCAGATGTGCGTTCTGGAAATTTACAAAAGGCATAAATCCTCACCCTCATCCCCTTACCCCCACACATTTGTCTAGCAATAATTTCACCCAGAAAGGCTCAAAACTAGCGATCGCAATATGTAGCAATCAAAATGATAATATATAGCAATCAAAATAATAATATATAGCGATCGCAATATATAGCAGGGGGAATCCCTGAGCCTCATCATTAAATGTCCCAAAAACTACCAACTCAACCCAACCCTCCGTTACTCTCCTGTCTACAAAATCCATGGCTTTTGGGCTGCAAGCTTCGACGGTGACGGGTAAAGTACACACACACACACCTCACCCTTCACCCCCACCCCAAACCTCACCCCTCACCCCTCACCCTTTACCCCCACCCAAACCCACCACCTCAACCCTCACCCTTTACCCTTTACACCCCCATCCACCCCCCGAGTTTTTGAAACCCATGGATTCTTGCCCCAACGCATTGACGGTGAAGGGTCATCTCTCGCCGGACTCAGTGCAACCTCACCAGCCCAGGTCAAGCTACTCAGTGACTTGTGAAAGTACACACACACACATCACCCTTCACCCCCACCCCCCACCCCACCCATCACCCTTCACCCTTTACCCCACCCCCCCAGTTTTTGAAACCCATGGATTCTTGCCCCAACGCATCGACGGCGAAGGGTCGTCTCTCGCCGGACTCAGTGTAACCTCACCAGCCCAGGTGGAGCTGCTCAGTGACTCGTGCTCGTTGGGTGGTTCAAGCATTCAAACAGAATATTTTGGAGAGCCGTGCCAGATGTATCGCCTGCAAGACTTTTCTGGTTATGTTTCGACAGATAGCGCAGCGTACTGGCTGGCTGTAGCCTTGAGTGGACCTTCCACCTATTTTGCCATGATCAAACTCGAGGTGAGTTTGTGGATTGAACCCAACTCTTACCTCCACCACCACATCCACCACCTACAGCACTACCTCCAACACTACCTCCACCACATCCACAACCTTTGTACCTCCCTACCTCCACCACCTCCCTACCCCCACCATCTCCCTACCTCCCTACCTCCACCACATCCACCACCTTCCTACCTCCCATAACCCGCCACCGCACCTAACCTCCCACCACCGACCTACCTGCCATCCCGAAATCCAACACAGCCCAACAACCTTCCTACCTCCCTACCTCCACCACCTCCCTACCTCCCTACCTCCACCACCTCCCAACCTCCACCTCTTTCCTACCTCCCTACCTCACCACCTCCCTACCTCCCTACCTCCACCACCTCCCTACCTCCACCACTTTCATACCGCCTACCAACCGCCTCAACACCCCCAACCTCCATACCTCCACCCCCTCCCGACCTCCACCACTTTCCTCCTCCCCTACCTCCGCTACCTCCCTACAAAAACTCCCTACCTCCCTACCCCACCACTTTAATTTCCTACCCGCCTCCCTAACCTCCATCACCTCCCTACCCCACCATCCTCCCGAGCTCCCTACCACCTCCACCACAATCCCCACTTCCTACTCCTACCTCCACCCCCCCACCTCCCCACCTCCGACCACTCCACCACATCCACCCACTTCCTACATCCCTAATTCCCACAACCTCCCTACCTCCTACCTCCCTACCTCACCACCGCCCAACCTCACCTCTTTCCCTACCTTCCTAACCTCCACCACCATCCCTACCTTCCGACCCCCCACCTCCCTACCTCCACCACTTTCCTACCTCCCTACCTCCACCCCGCCCTACCCATCCCTAACCACCTCCACCCCCTCCCTACCGTCCACCACGTTCCTACCCCTCCCATCCTACCTCCCGACCTCCACCCCGCCCTACCACCTCCGACCTCCACCACATCACTACCAACCCCCCATCTCCCTACCTCCACCACATCCACCACCTTCCTACCTCCACCACCTCCCTACCTCCAATCCTACCTCCACCACATCCACCACCTTCCGACCCTCCACTCCTTCACCACCTCCCTACCTCCACCACCTCCCTACCTCCACCTCTTTCCTACCTCCCTACCTTCACCACCTCCCTACCTCACCCTCCATACCACCACTTTCCTACCATCTACCCCACCACTTCCTCCTCCCTACCTCCACAGCTTTCCTACCTCCCTAACCTCCCCCACCCGTCCCTACCTCCACCACCTCCCTACTTCCACCACTTTCCTACCTCCCTACTTCCACCACCTCTCTACCTCCCTACCTCCACCGTTTTCCTACCTTCCTACCTCCACCACTTTCCAACCTCCCTACCTCCACCACTTTCCTACCTTCCTACCTCCACCACCTCCCTACCTCTCTACCTCCACCACCTCCCTACCTCCCAACCTCCACCACCTCTCTACCTCCACCACATCCACAACCTCCACCACCAGATCCACCAGATCCACCACCTCCCTACCTCAACCACCACCACCACTAAATTTGCAGCTATCAACTGTAATCTTGACGTTTCAACTAACATCTCAACGAACAACTCAACTTAAATTATCTAACATCACAATCGCTATACTTTCAGTTATCAATCGACGTCAACTAACTTTTCAACTAACATCAACTAATATCACAACCACTACATTTTCAGTTATCAAGTGACACCAACTAACGTCAACTTACTTCTCAACTAACATTAACTAATATCACAACCACTATTTTTCAGTTATCAAGTGACACCAATAACTTCTCAACTAACATCAACTAACTTGTCAACTAACTTCAACTAATTTCACAACCACTATGTTTTCAGTTGTCGAGTGACATCAATAACAACATAAAGGCCAGTGTCGTTCGAAGTGGAATAGCAGGTCTGGGGCCAACGCATATGTCAGATCCATGGATCACGAATGCATTCCCAGGGAAAGAACAAGGTGTAGCGACATGGTTTTCATCTCCAGGGACTGGCGTGGCTACCATGAAGTATGGCGTGGCTACAAGTGAGTGTTGGGGAGAGGAGGAGGGGAGATGAGGGGGGTGAGGGGATCACGAGGGTATTCCCAGGGAAAGAACAAGGTGTAGCGACATGGTTTTCATCACCAGGGACTGGCGTGGCTACCATGAAATATCGGGTGGCTACAAGTGCGTGTCTGGGAGAGGAGGAGGGGAGAGAGGGGAGATGAGGGGGGTGAGGTGATCACCAAGGCATTCCCGGGGAAAGAACAAGCCTTATGGATATGGTTTTCATCTCTAGGGACTGGCCACGCCATACGCCATAGCCACGCCATACCATGAAGTATGGCGTGGCTACGAGTGAGTGTTGGGGAGAGGAGGAGGGGGGAGAGGGGGAATGAGGGGATCACGAAGGCATTCCTAGGGAAAGAACAAGGTGTCGCGACATGGTTTTCATCTCCAGTGACTGGCGTGGCTACCATGAAGTATGGCATGCCTACGAGTGAGTGTTGGGGAAAGGCGGAGAGGAGGAGGGGTGAGGGGAGATATGACCACGGCATTCCCGGCTAAAATTGGGATGGCGTGGCCACCATTAAATATGGCGTGGCTTCAACTGAGTGTTGGGGATAGGGGTAGTGGGAGGAAGAAGAGGGGGAGAGGAGGAGGGGGGAGGGGGCATTTGACCACGGCATTCCCCGGTAAAATTTGATGGCGTGGCTACCATAAAATCTTGTGTTGCTTCAACTGAGTGTTGGGGAGAGAAGGAGGGGGGGGAGGAGAAGAAGGGAGGGACAGGGGGGTGGGTGGGTGGGGGGGGTGGGGGTGGGGGGGGGGGGAGGAAGGAATGGGAGAGGAGAAAGAGGAGGGGGAGGAAGAGAGAGAGGAGAAAGAGAGAGCCTTACATGCACGTTTGAACTCACCCAACCTACTCCCTCCACAAGCTGCCACTAGCACAACCCGTCACCCCCACAAACAGGTATCAAGACTACTGTGCTCACGAAGCAAACTACAGTGGATAGCAAGCTGCTACCAGTGATCACACCCACCTCTTGCTCCACACCCTTGCACTTGTACACGAACACCCACAACCACCACGCACACCTACAACCACCAATCACAACCTAATCACTCACCTTCACAAGAAGGTATCAAGACCACTGTGTTACTGAACCAAACTGTTGAGGACTGCAAGCTACCACCTGTGATCACTCCTACCTATTGCTTCACACCCTTGCACTTGCACACTCACACCCCAACCACCACGCACACCCCAGCCACCACTCACAACACAATCACTCAGCCCCACAAGTGATAATAAGACCACTGTTTTCCTGAGCCAAACTTAAGAGGATAGCAAGCTACTGCCAGGTATCACACCTACTACCTATTGCTTCACACCCTTGCACTTGTACACTCACACCCCAACCCCCACGCACACCCCGACCACCACTCACAACACAATCACACACCCCCACATGTGATATCAAGACCACTGTTTCCCTGAGCATTCAGCAGCATTAAAAAACATTAAAAAGAACTAATCAGCACTAATCAGCAATAGTCAGCAATAATCAGCCAAACTTAAGAGGATAGCAAGCTACTGCCAGGTATCACGCCTACCTATTGCTTCACACCCTTGCACTTTTACACTAACGCCCCAACCACCACGCACAACGCAACCTCTCACCCCCACAAGCAAGTATCAAGACTACTGTGCCCATGAAGCAAACTATAGCGGACAGCAAGCTACTGCCAGGGATCAGTTCAACCTGTTGCTTCCCACACATGCACTAAGCCCCACATTCACTTTTGAAGTTACCCTACCTACCCCCCTCCATTTGCTCCGCTCAAGCAGGTATCAAGACCACTGTTTTCTTGAGCCAAACTTTAGCGGATAGCAAGCTACTGCCTGGGATCAGCGCAACCTCCGCAGCCCAGGTGGAGCTTCTAGACAGTGAATGTATGCTTGGAGGCCTTGAAGTGAATACAAGTCTCCCTGGAAGTCCATGCACCATGCACAGGTACAGATCTGAATTATAATTTGTTATTTTGAAAGACACGAAGTGAAGGCTAGGAGGCATTCGAGGCAATAGAACTCTCCCCCGGAACCCATGCACCATGCACTGGTAAACATTTGAATTCGAATTTGAAGGTGTTATTTTGGAAGACAACAAGTGTATGCTTGGAGGCCTTCGAGGCAATATAAATCTCCCCGGGAGTCTATGCACCATGCATAGGTACAGATCTGAATTTGATTTTGAACTTGTTATTTCAAAAGACGGGTAGTGCAGGATAGAAGGCCTTCGAGGCAATAGAACTCTCCCCGGGAGTCCATGCACCATGCATAGGTACAGATCTAAATTTGACTTTTATTTTTTTTATTTTGAAAGTGACAAAGTGCAGGCTAGGAGGCCTTCTAGTCAATCGAACCCTTCCCGGGACCCCATGCACCATTCACAGGTAAATACATGTACTACTATGCGGGTACTATGATCTATTATTATTATTATTATTATTATTATTATTATTATTATTATTGTCATTGTTTATTGTTGTTGTTTGTTGTTGTTGTTTTTATTATTATTATTATTATTATTATTATTATTATTATTATTATTATTATTACGCACAGGTCTGCACGTGTAAAAATATGTACTTATGAATAAAGGCAAGAATTGCAGATTGCAATATGCTGCATTTTGTCTTTGAAATCTCTTACCTTTCAAATATCCCCTGCCCCTACTCTTACCCCTACCCCATGTTTCCACAAAAATAAGAATAAAACAAATGCATCTACTAACAATGTACCCCAACCTCTTACCCCTACCCCATTTGTCCACACAAACAATTATACCCCTACTCCTACCCCTACCTCTACCCCTACCCCATTTATCCACACAAATACCCCTACCCCTACCCCATTTGTCCACACAAATAATCCTGCCTCTAACCCTACCCCATTTGTCCACTCAAATAATCCTACCCCTACCCCTACCCCATTTGTCTACACAAATAATCCTCTCCCTACTCCATGCACAGGGCTTGGGACTCTGCCGGCTTTGTCACCACCAATGATGAAGCCTACTGGTTTGCAGTCTTCCAAGACGAAGCCAGTGTGGTCCAAGCCTTTGTCATGATTAAAGTTCAGGTGGGTGGCTGAAGGAAATTTCTTGCACTGTATGCGGGCTGTATGTCAAAAAAAAGATATCGCCTGGAGGGGCATGGTGTTCAGGGGACCCTCCCGTACGCCGCAGCGGGTCACTATGGCAGACATCAGGGTACTTCCAAGCGCGCGCTTTTGTGCGCTGGCGCGCTACGTTTTTGAGCCCCACTGCGCGTTTCGCACAGTTTTTTGCACACCCCCTGTCTCCATTTTTGGGCTTTTTGCACTACAGAGCGCAGTTTCTATTTTTTCAAGTGCGCTAAAGCGCTGGCCAATTTGGTCAATGGAAGTACCCTGGCAGGCATAGCAAGTGTCACAATCCAGGCGGTAGAGACTCCTTCATGCGACAACTGTATCTATTTTGTTTCAGTCTAGGGGACTCCAAATGGGCTAAGGGGACTGTCTTGTACTGTATGTATGCTGTTACGGTCCAGGGGTACACAAATAGGCTTAAGGGACTGCCTTGTACTGTATGTATGCTGTTACGGTCCAGGGGTACACAAATAGGCTTAAGGGACTGCCTTGTACTGTATGTATGCTGTTACGGTCCAGGGGTACACAAATAGGCTTAAGGGACTGCCTTGTACTGTATGTCTGCTGTTACGGTCCAGGGGTACACAAATAGGCTTAAGGGACTGCCTTGTACTGTGTTCATGCTGTTACGGTCCAGGGGTAGACAAATAGGCTTAAGGAACTGTCTTGTATTGATTATCCTCCTTTGTTACAGGACCTTGCAAAATGAGACGTGTATGCCCTAGCTGTCAGCGGTGGCCAGTGTTAGGGGTTCAGTTCATCAGTACTTTTTCTTTTTAAGCCCTTCCTACCCGGTTGGGCAAGTCCCTTTAGCCTAAATGGCCTACCCCTGGATTGTAACATACATACATACAAACGTACATACCCCCCCACCACCGTCATCACAAGTACAACCACCACCACTACCATCGCAATCATCACCACGATCACCATCATGAACAGCCCCCCCATCAGCTCTTGTACTGACCGACTGTCATATACTCTTCTACAACAGGTCCTTCCAGGAGGAGTGGTGCACGCCCTAGCTGTCAAAGGTGGTAGACCCCAAAACTGGGCCCCCGGTGTTGTGACTGGTGCCGGCATAACGACCGAGTCGGTGGCTGGCAGTACTACGAAGTACAACTTTGCTGCTACAGACTTTTATGAGAATGGTGTTGGAGTCGCCGCCATGCGCTACGCTCGCTCCAGCGTGTGTAAAACCCATGGTGCTTTGGGAACCAGCCTGAACAGCGGCAGGAAGCTTTTGGGTCTGTCTATCACCAGCTCAGATCAGGTTCGCTTGCTGGGGGGGAGGGGGGGAGGAGGGTGAAGGTGGGGGGGGGGGGGGGGGGGGGGGTTAAAAGGAGAGGGGTTCAAGGTGGGGGGGGGGGGGGGGGGGGGGGGTTAAGGGGGGGAGAGAGAGACCTTCATGCACATTTGTACTCAACCTTTCCATGCACCATCTCACCCAACTCACCCTCTCCATGCACCATCTCACCCTCCCAATGATCCAGGCTGGCAGGCACCAAGGCTCCAGGAGAGAGAGACCTCCATGTACATTTGTACTCACCCTCCCAAGCTCCCTAACCTCCATATGCTGCATGTACAGGTTCGCTTGCTAGACGAAGACTGCGTCCTCCAAGCCGACAGTGTAGACAACCTGGACCTCACAGGCGCATGCCGTATTGTTGAGGGGGCGGCAGACGGCGGACTGACAAGCACCGCCTCTGCCAAAAACTGGCTAGCCTTCCACCTGGATCCCACCAATAAAGTCTTGTACATGGTGCAAGTGACTGTCCAGGTGAGTTGACTGGGTGACAGGTGTACATGGTGCAAGTGACTGTCCAGGTGAGTTGACTGGGTGACAGTGTATGTATGTATGTATGTATGTATGTATGTATGTATGTATGTATGTATGTATGTATGTATGTATGTATGTATGTACGTATGTACGTACGTACGTATGTATGTATGTATGTATGTATGTATGTATGTATGTATGTATGCGTGTATGTATGTATGCATGTATGTATGTATGTATGTATGTATGTATGTATGTATGTATGTATGTATGCATGTACAAGTACGGTAGCCCGTGTGGCCTTTGGCCACCCCCCACCCTGGTCCTAGGTCGTGGTCTGGGATACAGAATGGGTAACACCCTATGATGTACCCACACCGTCAAAATATCCCCCCCATCAAAACAAAAAATACATTACGCATGCCCGAGGCCCCTGCTCCCACGATCACTTCATTACGCGCTGCTTCAAGCTCGGCCATCATGAGATGCTGCAGCCAACCAAATTCATCGGAAAGTGGCAGCCTTATGAATTTAGTAGCTACCTTTTCCGATGCTGCTTCAATTCAAACTTGTTTTTCGAACAAAGTCGCAGCCCCCTTGCTCCCCACGCGCTCACGCGAATCTAATTCGGCCTGCCTCCAAGTTACCCGGCTCCTAATTCTTGCTCCCCAGATCCTGCTCCCCCCAACAGCAAACAGGCTGCAAGTCCAGGTAGGCACACCGCAAAGAATATGCTGGCCAGGGCCGGTCAGGGCCGGTCAACAGCAATATCCCTATATTTTTACATATATAGACGTATGTAGGTTACTCTCCAGGGGTAGGCTAAATACACTAAAAGGACTTGCCCAAGCATGATAGACGGGGCTAAAAAGACAAGTTCGATGCAGCGTCGCCTGCGACGCTAAAAATTGGCGGAGAGTGATCGCGAGGGACATACAGGTGGCAACGGAAGCGAGTTAGTTACGAGGCCGTTGGCTGACGTGTCGGGCTTCATCACGGTCAGATGGATGGATGGTTGGATGGTCGGATGGTCGGACGGACAAATGGGTAACACTGGGGGCTCCCGCCCCCCAGAAGGGGGGGCTCCGCCAAAAAAGAAATGATCCTATAAAATGATATTCAGATGGCCTTCTACCCCCCCACCCCATGTGACCTAGCCCTACGCCATGCCACCCCTGCAGGTTGTGAACGGTGAGGCCTCTGCCTACGCAGCTGCTGCAGGCTGGCACGCAGCCGTCATCGAGACTGTTTCTACCTTGACCACCAAGTCAGTGAACAACTACTTTGCGGCTCGTACCCAAGCTGCCACATCCATTCCCTCCCAGACAGATGGACTATCAATCACTTATTTAAGTTACTCCCAAGTTTTGTGATGTCCGACAATAAATAAATAGTATGCCTTATTACAAGACGTTAGATTGAGAGGGACAGCCCGTTTGCTTGGGGTCAACCACCAATTTGGGGATGCCTACAAATAAAAACATGTTCCGACTTGCAAGGCATGAGGTTTAGCCTGGCGCTCTCATGTAATGGCATGCCCCATGCATTGTCCATCATGGGCCAACAATAGGTGTTGTAAGTGATGGTTTGAACCATTATTAGGCCAGATGGTTGAATGGTTCAAGACATCGCTTACAACAATAAGCAATGAGTAGGCAGTTGGAAGTTAGTTCTGATATTTTCCCCAGCCATTCAAACTAAGGATTGGATTGGGTTGTTACATAGTTGTTTAGCAAGTTCTGGTTGGTGTTGTTACGATGGATACGTAGAGTGAAGTTCATACGAAATGGATGTTGGGCTTATGAAACGTAAACGTTTTGTACTAGGATCCCCAAGGTTTAAGCCCTTTCATATTTTGTATGTCTCCTGTGAATATGGATTCATCACATTGGGCATTGACCACAGTTAGGCCCATCAACTAAGTAATTCATGGTGTGATGCATGGCCATCATGTTGCTAGCTGCTCCTCGCAGCCTGTGTACTTAGTTGTAGTTAGTAGCAACAATTCCCATGCCTCATTTGGGTGTAAATAATAAATAGGCTATTTACCTCCCACGCACACATATAGGCTGAAAACTTTTAAACACAAACGTGAACGGACCAAGTTTCAAGCTTTGTTTGGGTATCCATGTCACGATGTGGCATGTTTTGAGGGATGCGTGGAGTAAACACCCACAGGAGCTGCTGAGTATGCTCCATGGGCCACATACTTGCAGATAAAT
Source organism: Chlamydomonas sp. ICE-L (assembly GCA_013435795.1). Classification (NCBI taxonomy): domain Eukaryota; kingdom Viridiplantae; phylum Chlorophyta; class Chlorophyceae; order Chlamydomonadales; family Chlamydomonadaceae; genus Chlamydomonas; species Chlamydomonas sp. ICE-L. The sequence goes on along the minus strand of JACBWV010000552.1, from coordinate 3,591,259 downwards.
GCCACATGATCTGCACATACTTGCAAATACATGCCAACGGAAAGCTCTCTCTGTGAATGAATCTGCCAATGCTCTTCTTCTGCCTTCTGGCGCTTCAAGCCATTAATGCAAAAGTGAGTGCGGCCGGATTGTATGCCCAAAATACCAGGGGAACCCAAATGGCGCCGAGATGACAGGTAGAGCGACACAAATATATTCGTTTTGAATCGAAAGATATAGAAAGTTGAATGGCAACTCTGACGGGGGAAACAGGTATTTTTGGCAAACTTCTGGCACCCCGGGCCAATTTTAGGAAGATGACATGTCTGCGAAGAAGCCCGATTTCACTAACATAAATCACTCACTCGCGGGACAAATCACTCACTCGCGGTCGCACTTCGTGGCGACCAAGGGCCCAAAATTAGGCGGTTGCAAAGAGCGCCATACGGGGGGGGAGGGGGGGGGGGGCGGGGGGGACCCCAAATTAAGGTTGTCCAATGGACCCCAGACCGTGGGGATCACTCATTTCCTTCGCATCCCTTAACCACTTTCAGTATATCGGTACCCCAGACCGGCAATGCCTGAACTTATGACAAATTAAACAATCCTGATAATACAGAAAATCCATCGTATCATGAATCATTATCTAATTAGGTAGATAAATCAGATTTGAGTCACAAATTCCAATATAAGCTGATATATCTAGTAAAAGCTGATTAAGCTAATAAAGCTGTTTTTGGCGTTAAGCAGTTACAGTGCATATATTCAGTTTGGCCAGATTATCAAGGTTGGAGGAACACAGTTGGGTGACCAGGCAGGGGTCGGAATAAAACACTTTTTAATAATCGAAGTAAACTTGCACTCCGCTCTACAAATCGAACATTCACCACTACCCTCGCCATGGCAGGCAGGCAGGCTCCCTGCCATGGATGAAAAGGCGGAACCAACCAGAAGACTACCACTGGGGCAGAAATCCGACAGTACTTGCCTACAAGGTTTTCTTGGGGCCAAGACGCCAAAATGACAATGGTGATTTTAATGTATAGCCACACAATACCTATGCCTGGACACACCACATCGGATTCATTCTCACCAGGTTAATACAAAGCGCGCGCTTTTGCGCTTTTGAGCGCTGACTTTTTGACCCCCTCTGCGCTCTAAGCGCAGTTTTTTGCAACCCCCTGTGGGCGCAGCAAGCAATTTTTGCGCTTTTTGCACTGCAAAGCGCAGTTATTTTGTTTTCAAGTGCGCTAAAGCGCTGGCCAATTTGGCCATTTGAAGTACCCTGATTCTCACCTGGGTAATGTCACAAGCCACCTGTCTGGTACTGCGCATCCTGTGACCCAAGATGTACCCCCAAATTACTGCGCAGGCTTTGACCCAAGGTGGACCCCCAAATTACTGCCCAGGCGTTGACCCAATGTGGACCCCCAAATTACGTACAGCACAGGCATTGACCCAATGTGGACCCCCAAATTACGTACTGCACAGGCTCTGACCCTAGGTGGACCCCCAAATTACATACTGCGCAGGCTTTGACCTTAGGTGGACCCCCAAATTACTGCGCATCCTGTGACCCAAGGTGGACCCCCAAATTACTGTGCATGCTTTGAACCAAGGTGGACCCCCAAATTGCTACGCAGGCTTTGTTCCGAGGTGGACCCCCAAAGTGCGAGCGGAGCTACATTTCAAACGGCAACGAGGACTATGACGCCATCACCGAGCGTTTCTACCCTGGGAGGAAATCTGATATTCCGGATTTCGGAGCCACCTATTGGTACATGTAAGCGCATCTCAGCCTGATCTTGCTGTTCATCTGTTTGTTGTGTTTAGTTTCTTTATGGCTGTGGCTGTGGCTGTAGCGGTGTGGTTCAGTAACGGTATATACAATGAGGGAATGAGTACTGAAACATCATATGAACTCCTGTGGAGAATGTTGCAATGGTGTTACGATTATAATCCGCCACAGTGGCTGTGACTGTGGCCGTGGCTGGAGTGGTATGGTTCAGTGGCGGTATATACAATGAGGGAATGAGTACTGAAACATCATATGAACTCCTGTGGAGAATTTTGCAATGGTGTTACGATTATAATCCGCCACAGTGGCTGTGACTGTGGCCGTGGCTGGAGCGGTATGGTTCAGTGCCGGTATATACAATGAGGGAATGAGTACTGAAACATCATATGAACTCCTGTGGAGAATTTTGCAATGGTGTTACGATTATAATCCGCCACAGTGGCTGTGACTGTGGCCGTGGCTGGAGCGGTATGGTTCAGTGCCGGTATATACAATGAGGGAATGAGTACTGAAACATCATATTAACTCCTTTGGCGAATGTCGCAATGGTGTAACGATTATTATCCCCCACAGTGGCTGTGGCTATGGCTGTGGCTGCGGGACACAATGTGTGTGTGCGTGTGTGCGTACACCCAGCTTCTAGGCAGCTACGCTGCAGGCATGCGCGTTTGTGTACACCCAGCATCTTAGTCACCTCCATACAGACATGCATGTCTGGGGTGTGCGTAAACACAGCTACAAATAATAGATATTGGACATATCACCAGTGTTTTCTATTCCATATTCCTGTGGTCCAGGTTGAGCAGCTACTTGGGCTATTTAACCCTGATTTCAGGATAGTTCTGTAGCCATCGTATGGCGGAGCGCGGAGCCGGGGGGGGTTGGGGGGCAGCGCGCCGAGATATCAGGAGGGTGTAGCATTTGACGGAATGGAGACGGAATGGTGACGCATCGTCGAAAAAAGAAACACTGCATGTCACATGTGTCTGGCCACTACAAGTGATAACAGCTGTGAACATAAAACATAAGTGGGTAGTTCTAAACTTCTCATCACGAAATTAAGTTGTGAACATATTGAAACGGATTGATCCAAGTGAGAATGAAAGTAGTGGGAAAACCTTAACAAGTACTTAGGACCTGATTCATTTAATAATGGAATAAGTATGTTGATGGTGTGGACATTGCGTGAGCCCATAGTCCAGGGATTCTTATTTCGGCTATACATAGCGATCGCTAGTTTCGACCCCGTTTCAGCAATATTATCGCTATTAAAAAAGAAAGATGTTTTGATGCCCTAAATAGTCCTCAAAAGCTACAAAAAGCTACAGAAAGCATTAAAACACTGTCCCTGGAGGAGGCCTAAAACCATAATTATGGTGATGGTGTGGACATTGTGTGAGCTCATAGTCCATCAGTGTTTTTTTTACGACGACGCGTCGCCCATGCGTCGTCATTCAGTCGTCGCATGGCGACGTGTGGGTTTGGCTAAAATAGTCAGAATTGGCCTTCCGTCGCCCACGTGGCTACGGAAAATCATACATTTCCCAATTTTCATTGCACATTTGACATTTGGCCTAAAATGGTGCAAATCTGAAACTCGCCACATTTTTTATTTTCCACCATAACATGATTTCCATCCTCTATTAGATCCTATATTATTCAGCCACTTTTCCTTCTGCACTTCCCCCCCCCCCCCCCCCCCCCCCCCCCACGATCCCCTCCGAAACCTGCCAACCCCCTCTGCCCCCCCCCCCCCCCCGTTGTGACCCCTTCTGTCAAGGTACTCGGTTATCCAGTCTGCCAACGGGTGGGCTGGCGTGAAGCTTGCTGAGTGCTATCGCTGCGCCGGAGATAGCGCCAAAACCCCACTGGCTGGCCAGACCATCCTCATCCCTCCTTGCACCTGGGCTGAGGGCTGCCGTGCTGTAATACCACTCAACGACACGGACAATGAAAACGATGCTCGGCTGCGTGTTGCGGCGATGTTTGGTGGTGATGTTCCTGTGTGGATACCCGGTCACTTCAGCACAGGCAATACGGTCGGCCCCGGGGAGAATGCATACGTTGGCCCATGTGGATCTTCATGCTGCGGTGGTTTCTAATCTATAGATTGGCCCATGTGGATCTTCATGCTGCGGTGGTTTCTAATCTATAGATTGGCCCATGTGGATCTTCATGCTGCGGTGGTTTCTAATCTATAGCTAATCTATAGATTAGCTCACATGTATATAGATGATTCGAGTGTTAGGTGGAGCACGCATAATAGTTTTATTTGGCAGAGCCCCCCCACCCCCACACAGTGGGGAAGGCAGTTCCCATTTTCTCCCCGTTGTCCATCTGTTAGCTTGTTGAAGCCTTTTCGGCGCCAAGCCAAGCCAACATACTTTCGGACCGGTTATGACAGGCCCCCGGGGTGTACAGAGCTTTGAAGATTATGTTTATGCTTTTGGGGAAACTTTGTTGTGAAAGATGTAAATCAAGCTAGTTGGTTAAATACGCCCACTCATATATTTTGATGATGATGATGATTACATTTTCCTGGTGCCCTACTGGACTCCAAATGTGCCCTGGGCTTGACGGAGTCAAGGGGGGACTTACAAACATCATGCTCAAAGAAGAAAAGAAAAATAATGATTTGATGTGCCATTCTGTTTGGTGAAAATTTTGGGCCGTGGGACCCCCTTTGACCACTGGAGCACCCTGTGATAAGCAGAGCACCCTGTGACAGGCAGTTGCGTTTTTGAAGCAACATAAATGGCAGTTGCAACTCTGAAGCAACATAAATGACCAAATGCAGTACCCTGGTGTAATTTGGTCATCTTGAAAAGTCCCAAGCATGTGTCGCAAGCCACACGGTGAAACGATTTAGCAGTGACGGGCAGGGGGAAGGGGGCGGAGGGCAAGGATCTAAATTTTAGTCAGAGGGGTTTACAGTACATTTGCAGTACACAGGTAGGATGCAAAGATGTTGGGATACATAGCATGTGTGCGTGGGGTGTATGACTGCATGGGCGCTGGGCGTTGGGGTAGTGTGGGGTGATGCTTGTGTGGGTGGGTGGGTGGGTGGGTGGGGTGTGTGGGGGGGTGTGTGGGGGCAGCATGGAACCTTTCAATGCTGGTCCAGCTGCATGCTAAGAAGGGAACCCCCCCGTAGCTTAATTCTGGCAGGCACCTTGGGTGATCTTAATGGCTCGGGCTTACTGGAGATGAGGAGGAGAGCTGCTGCGCAAAATAAGCAGAGACGCTCGACTCCTCTTCCACGTGACCGATCATCTCCGAGGCTCATCTTTCTTCCGTTGCGCAGGCGGTAGCCTGTGCAGGGAGCACTCTCCAATTCGGAGTTGAACTCAGTGGCGACGGCTTGAGCTATTGCTGGCAAATACGTCAGCGACAAGTTAAAAATTCAAATACGAACAGGAAGTAATGAATCACAAGAAGAATGGCGTTCAGCAGATGGAAGATGACTTCCGCAGAATTGATTCGACTGTTCGGCATCTGCTTCTGGTTCTGGCAGCAGGCAAAGATAAATCGAGGACCAGGTCCCTCCCCTGGCGAGGAGGGAGGCTGCCGGGAGTTTTTTTTAAGTAGTGGATAAAGTAGCTACTCGTAGCCGAATAAAGCTACAAAACATTGAACAACTTTTGCGAAGGATATTGAATAGTGCGATCAAGGGTGCGATGCTGAAAAAAGACAGCCCGCACGTAGTGCCCGAGGAAGATTAGCTTCAAGGGGTTAGGGGGGGGGGGGGGGGGGGGGGGGGGAGCTGGAGCTGCACCGTTCGGCGAAAAACAGGAAAGGAGACATGCCACAAGCCAACTGACTGCCTACGGCAATAGCCCTTCCTGCCAAGAAAGTGCCACGCGTTGAGTGATAAGTGTGACTGGGGTTTAGAAGATGACGCTGGCAACGTCCGAAACCAGTGGACCGGCAGAGCGAATCTATGAAGTCCTAGATGCCGCATGGCGCATGCAACCTACAGGCGCAAGCAACTTTCAGGCACCAGGTTGCAGGCAAATCAAGTGAAGGGGGGGCGCTTGGCTCTTCAGATTGGCAGCATCCAACGATAAGCCTTTAAGCATGCAGCATCAGCGTCCGAATTCAAGAACACCTTTTCGCGCGTTGGGTCAACAGATGCTCCTTCACTTGGCCCACTGCAAGCAGCCTAGAGCATGAGCTGCTTGGAGCTGCCTAACATGCTTGGAGCTTGAGCTGCCTTGAGCTGGCTGGTACATACAGGATCTGTTGGCCAGGATTTGTTGCTAGGGTTTCTTCTAGGATATGTTTCTACATCAGCCTAAGGTTGTTGCTTGTATTTGCCACAAGGGCTACTAGGATTTGTTACCACTCATGGTTTGTCCCATTGGTAACCAAGATTTGCGACCAGGATTGTTTTCTAGGGCAACCAATTTTTGCTAGGGTTTTCAATTAGTGTAATCAGGAATTCAGGATTAGACACCAGAATTTGATCAACACAGCTAGGTACCAAGGCCCGTTGTAAGTGTACCGGTATGGATTTATTTAGAATATTAATTAATTGAGACCAGAGCAACACAGCATTTTTGTATAAAGCAAATTTGACAAATTCCCCAGCCCGATTTGTATGGTACCACTTAAAAGCTATATTGGGCGTGCCAGATACTTAATGTTTATACTTGTCCAAATCTATACCCGGGCATCGGGCTGCCATATACTTAATGTTTCTGTCCTACCAAAGTCTGCACCTGGGTATACGGCTGCCACATGCTTAATGTTTATGGCCAATTCCTTATTAATAAAAACACTGGAAAGGAAAAAACAAAAAGGAGGGAAGCTGCCAAAGGGAATAAAGACGAGGGTCCCAAAGCTTATAGACTAGCTAAGGTTGGTAAAAGGAGCGTATATATTTTCGACCCCCTAGGCTATATAAAAAGCAAAAGCAGAACGCCAGAAGACAGCCGGCACGTAGTGGCCGAGGGAGATTAGCTTCAAGGAGTTAGGGGGGGGGGGGGGGGGGGGGGGGGGGGGGGGGGGTTAAGGAGCTATCGAGCGTGCGCGTGCAACGGCTCCATTTGGCATTTCAAACTTTCAAACAAACTTTCGAACAAACTTCCAAACAAACTTTCAAACAGCCATGCCTGAGCCACGTATCCTTAAAGGCAGACTAAAAGGGAAAAAAGAATGATAACAAAGAGTAAAGTGAAAAGAAAGACGAGGAACCCAAAGCTTATAGACTAGCTCATAGCTAATAGCTAAAAAGAAAAGCAGTACGCCGATTCGGCGTGATTAAGGAAGCTGTCCAAAGGGGGTCCTCGGACAACACCATCAAACCGGGGGGGTAGCTAGGGGGGGCGGTACCCCCCAGGATAGCCGGTGGCGGAAGAAGGAGTGTGGGACGAGTGTGTAGCAGATTTAGTAACGTATGGCGCGGTGGCGTGGTCCATTTCGCCTCGGCAATACAAATGGGGGCGGCTTGGCCCATGCGAATGCTGGTACCTCCATAGTTTCCAACTCGAAAGTCGCTGGTGCTTAATTCCAAGCTCCGCAAGTGTGTGAGCTGGATATGCTATCTAAAAGTCATTTGCACGAGGAAAAAACAAGGAAAGGAAGAAGTTGCACTAACTGTAGCCGCCTCGCGCGATGACAAATATATGGGAACTGTTAGGAACGCAAAATGACTCGGCACACGGAAAGAGGACAATTAAGAGCAAGGGCACACAAGTGGGCAAGCAAACAAGCCAAGTCTAAAAAGACAGCCGAAACGTCGTGGCCGAGGAAGATTAGCTTTAGGGGAGGGGGAGGGGGAGGTGTGTGTGTGTGTGGGGGGGGGGGGGGGGGGGGGGGCTGCGCCGTTCAGCGAAAATAAAGCAGGAAAGGAGAAATGCCACATGCCAACTGACTGCCAACGGCAATAGGCACTCGCACGCGTTGAAAATTCCACGCGTTGAGTGATAAGTGTGAGTGGGGTTTAATAGATGACGCTGGCAATGTCCGAAACCAATGGACCGGCAAGACCTGGGCACGAGCGAATCTAAGAACTTCTACGTGCCGAATGGCGCATGCTACCTGGAGGCGCAGTCGCTTGAGAATTGGCGAGCGAAAGGAGAGATAGTAACAACAACCTAGGAACTGCACAATCATACCATTCGGACAGAATCATTTCTGTCTGAGTTCCAGCCTCGTTCTTTCAATGGAATTTAAGCTGCCGCAAGGCGCATCGTAGCAGCAGGCGCAGGTGCTTGGGGAGATACTCGCAATACCTAGGAATTCGACAATTATTTCAATCATGCTGAAACCTTGCTTAGCGTCAAGCAAATTATGTTGCTTAACCCTTCTTCAATGGCCGAGTTGATGGAGCCTCGTTATCATGAAGGGCGCCTGGAGACGCGTCCCGACTGAAATGAAATTAATTATGAATTCAATTGATTTTAATAGATATACATTAAATTTAATTTATTTAATGTTGTGATATTTAATTCGATATTACCGGTATTCCATTCAATTTAATTCAATCAACGTGATTTGAATGCATTTAATTGCTTTAATGTTTATGAATTCGTATCTGATCTAATTCAATCTAATTTTATGTAATTGAATTTCATTGAATCGATTGATGTTTTAGCATTGTTAACTATTAAGTGACGAAAATGAGAGGTTTTTGAAGGGTTGTTGATTTTTAAGCAGCGTTGAACGTTTCTGTAATGAAATGCAATGCATATATGTAGATTAGCTTTATTTTTAAGAATTTGATGCCAGAAAAATGAGACCAATCAGGTGTCTGGTTGATTTTACGGAATTTGCACAAGGTTATGCATGTTTCGGCCCAGCCCAGGCGTGAACGGTATGTCCCGTCCTCCTGAGCGGGTTTTTGGCCAGCGGCAGGTGGCGTGGCTTGCCCCTGCCCCCGCCCCTGCCCCCGCCCGCGGGCCCGGTGCCCCCCGACCCGGCCCCGGCCCTGCCCCAGCCGGCCCCAGCCCGGTGGCCCCCGCCCCCGCCCCCGCCCGATCACGTATGCCCTTGTTCCAACCAGTTAAGGGTCCGGTTAGAGGTCGACTCTAAACCCTCATAAACACAATCCTTCACGGGACTCTTAATTGGTTAGTAGGGCCGGATAGGGCCGGGTATTGTGGTGTCAAAGCATAGATCTGGATACCCACGGGGCTACAAATACAGCGCTCTGCCCGGGACACATAGATCCCAGATTTGCAACCCTGCACTGGGGGTACCAAGCAAGTTGCAGGCAGCCACCTCCCACCGCTATCTATCTCCCCACGAAACCGCTCCCTCTCAAGATGAGCCACCGAACCCTATCACCTCGCCGCTGTACCAGCGCGGGCTCCATGCTCGGGCTGCCATTGCTCCTCCTGGCGACGATCACCTTGCTACTGTCGGCAACTAGTGCCACCGCGCAGCCAGGTCAGTAGTGCCTGCTGGGCGAAAATACATTATTGCACTTCCAAAGGATTTCAGTAATTGCTCGTGGGTAGGAAGCGGCTCCTCATCATCTCCTGATGCGCAACAACGGATAACCCTGAACCACTGTATCATCAACTTCTGTATTCGCCCAAGCAGCAACCAGACCCGTAACTCCTGCCGTCGCCGCCCTAACACCCCTGGCCACACCTTCTTGCTTTTCTCTCAACCGCTGCATGATGAAACAGCACACCTTCTAGTGTCACCTTTCTTGCTTTGCTTTGCCTTCTGCCCACAGCAAATCTATACACTCCTGCTCCCTGCCCGCTGGATGCCCGCAGGCATGCCGGCTGATACAGTCGAGATCCCTCTCATCGCAAAGTCCTCTGGTCTCAACCGAAGGGACGTCGGAGCTGACGGATCCAACGTCATCAATAATCGCAAGCTGTTGGCGGGTAAGCATTAGGGTCCCTAACATTTAAGCCCATGTATATTTATTTTTGTATACGGTACTGACAGGAAAATTTAACGTTTCTAAAATTTGACGGTTGTTTTGAGGGGTTTTATAATAATTTGACGTTTTAAATTTGACGTTTTATTCTAGAGGAATATAGTTTAACGTAATACATTTGACGGTTTTTATTATAATAAAATTCATTAATACAACTAAATGTTTCTACTTGAACATGGTGCACTGGTTCATCGCCTTTCTTCAGAAGGTGAGCTGCCAATTTTGCTTTTACATGTATCTGGCTGGAGGCATGGAGGCATGTAACCAAGCTCAAGTTTCAAGGCAAAACAAGTGTATACAGGGCCACTATGTAATATTGTTGGAACAACTTAACCATATGAACACCATTAATAATCATGATACTTATCTTGTTGTACACTAAGTCAAATGATCACATTAATTGCATCAAAATTTCAGATTGGCCAGCCTTGGGATAGTGGGTTCTGAAGCTTTGCAAATGGTCCCAATGCTTCCCAAATGTTTTCTTGTAGTGGAAGGTGTAATCAACCACTTGGAGCTGAGAGATGGCTGCCTTTCAATGGCCACTAGCTTGTGGAAGGCCTCCCACTTCACATCCTTCTTCGTCTGGTTTTTAACTCTGACCCATCCAGAGGGTACCCCAGAGTTTACAGGAAGTTCACTGCCCTTTTAGTGAAATACTTGCTGCTCGTCGTCGCCGGGGTTGTTGTGAGGTTACGAGCGACAGCCTCTTGAACTTCGGCTGCAACCCGGTTCAATCGGTTAGAGGCGGTGATCTATCTAGGTTCTAGAAGTTTTAAAAAGCCCTGCTGAATGCTTTGCTTACGGTGATTTTGAGCTACTAGAGGTCGCAAACGTCCCCGGGGAGATCTGTCGAGAAGCTCGGCCACGAGATCTGGGAAATCTTGTCGAGCGCTGCGTGTTGAGCTGGCAGGCACAGGCCGCAGGTCCCAAGGCGGGGTAGTAAGCCCTATATGGAGCCATATACCCTGATATCGTGCCTGATAACGAGTTGACGGATTTTTCGTCGCGGAATATACTATACGCCTCGATTTGACGGTTGCTTCCGTCAAATTAAAACGTTAAATTTTCCTGTCAGTACGGTATCTCTTGTGAAGATGGATTCATCACATTGTGTATGGGTTGCAGTTGGGCCTTTTTACAAGTAATTTAATGATGTGGTGCATGGCCATCCTTTTGTTAGGTGCTCCTTGTATTCCCATGCCTCAAATTTGATGTAAATAGGCTATTCATGTTACACACACACACACCAAGGGTGAAACTTTAAAACACACAAGTGAACGGACCAAGTTGCAAGCTATGTCTGGGTGCCCATGTGGCATGTTTGGGGGATGCATGGAGTACACATCCATAGGAGGTAGAGCTGCAAGGTGTGCACCATGCGCCATGTACTTGCATATATATGCCACATGACACTGCCTAGGCAACCCCATTAAGGCTTGACAATGTAGGGAGTGCTCATACATGGTGCCCATGAGGCCTAGCCAGACCTTCCTTCCCCTACACGTAGTTGTACCCTATGCATCCCCCAAGTATGCTTCGTGGCTACCGCGACAAAGCTTGCAACATGGTCCGAAGACTTGACCATGTGAATGTCGCATACCGGGAATAGATCATAACCAGCCTGGATCCGACCGGAGTTCCGATCTCGTTCCACCACCGAGCCTGGCCTTAGACATGGAGCTGTCTGAGAAGACGCAATTAAAGTTGAGCACAAGTTCTCTTGCTATGATGCAGTGTGGAAGATTAAATTCGCCGAAAGCGTCGTTGCCCGTACATACAAGTGGCGCCATGGACCTAAGCCCTGCGCACCCTACATTCAGACGCCCATACAAGGTTGAGATGGTGGTGATGGGTGCATGGCAAGATGGATGGGTGGTCAACGGTCAGCAGTTGCAAGGCTTTCATGCAACATCTGCTGGAGGTTAGCCAGGAAGTGGCGCAATTGCTGAAGGCATCCATATTCCATAGCATTACAAATGGGCATACAGTGGTGATCATGTTAGCAACGGCAATGCCTACATTGTTTTCTATGTTCCAAATTTAAACCTGTCCCTACAGTTGTTATATTTGAAATTAAAACTTGGTTGTAGTGGATCCCCGGGGGGGATTCTTGCTTCCAGCCACGTGGCAGATGTCAGTAAATGGCCCGAGTGACCTAAAGGGAGGTATGTGTACCGGATTTTGAAAAGATAGAGGAAGCTTCTTACTGTCATTGTTGCGTCATGCACTTGTTTCCAAACTTGAACCCGGCCCTATCCTTTTGTCATAGTACTAAGGACTTCCTCAATTTCTGCAGCAGGCGTCTGTGACAAGTGCAATTGGGCTCCTGCCAATGGAGGTTGCAAGTGCGACACAAACTGCAATTGCCTCTCTTCCACTGGTGAGTGCAACTTTTCACTTTGTTGATTATGTGTAATCACTTTGATTATGTGTAATCAACGCATTGTTTAGGCATTGATACCGCGTATTCATCCCTTGTTTCGATTCAAATGGTTTAGAGCCACGCACTGTTCTGATCCATGGTCCAGGGCTCCCTGTGTGGCCAGACACTATCTGCTGCTAGGGGGAGCGTCCACGGTTGGTCCAGGCTAGCCTCGCTCGGAGCGGCCTTCCAAAGGATGTGTTCTGACCCTGCCCCTTGCCCAAAGTGCATCCAACCTTATCTTCTGGTGTACATGTGTGCATGAGCTGAGTGGCCAACCTCATCTTCTGGTGTACATGTGTGCATGTGTGCATGAGCTGAGTGGCCAACCTCATCTTCTGGTGTACATGTGTGCATGTGTGCATGAGCTGAGTGGCCAACCTCATCTTCTGGTGTACATGTGTGCATGTGTGCATGAGCTGAGTGGCCAACCTCATCTTCTGGTGTACATGTGTGCATGTGTGCATGAGCTGAGTGGCCAACCTCATCTTCTGGTGTACATGTGTGCATGTGTGCATGAGCTGAGTGGCCAACCTCATCTTCTGGTGTACATGTGTGCATGTGTGCATGAGCTGAGTGGCCAACCTCATCTTCTGGTGTACATGTGTGCATGTGTGCATGAGCTGAGTGGCCAACCTCATCTTCTGGTGTACATGTGTGCATGTGTGCATGAGCTGAGTGGCCAACCTCATCTTCTGGTGTATATGTGTGCATGTGTGCATGAGCTGAGTGGCCAACCTTATCTTCTGGTGTACATGTGTACATGTGTGCATGAGCCGAGTGGCCAACCTACACAGAAAATGTTACACTATACAGACTCTCTTTCATGACTGATGTCCTTGCTTGCCCACACATTACTCCCAATCGGTTTACAGCTTAGTCATGATCTGCTGAATTTTGATAAGCGGAAGCGTCTTACTGTCATTGTTGTGCCATGCATGTGCTTGTTTCCAAAAAAGCTGGACCCAGCCTTATCCTATCCTTGTCATAGTACTAACGACCTCCTCAATGTTTGCAGCAAACGTCTGTGACAAGTGCAGTAGCTGCAAGTGTGATGATTATGATCGTTGATTATGTGTAGGTATGCTGTTGTCATCTGCTGCTGCTTTGGTGCATCATAGTGGCACAGTAGTTGCTTGTGTATTCTGGCATGTGTTGTGCCATAGCCTGGGTGTGCCTATTGTGCTTGGTCAGATGGAGGCTGGCAAAAGATCGAAAATAAGCAACATTGTTTCCAGCTCTATTTCACATTTGAACCTGCCCTGGCCTAAATTGTTTAGATTTCAAATTTGAACCTGCCCTGGCCTACATTTTTTAGATTTCTAATTTGAACCTGCCGTGGCCCTACATTTTTAGATTTCTAATTTGAACCTGCCCTGGCCTCCATTTTTTAGATTTCTAATTTGAACCTGCCCTGGCCTCCATTTTTTAGATTTCAAATTTGAACCTGCCCTGGCCTCCATTTTTTAGATTTCAAATTTGAACCTGCCCTGGCCCTACATTTTTTAGATTTCAAATTTGAACCTGCCCTGGCCCTACATTTTTTAGATTTCTAATTTGAACCTGCCCTGGCCTACATTTTTTAGATTTGAAATTAAAACTTAGTTTTGGTCGAGCTATGCATGCTTCCAATTGAAAGCCACGTGCCAGATGTATGACCAACGGTATGTAGTCACTGACTTTGCTCTGCTCCCATTTTTGCACTGGTATGCAATTTTTGCACTGGTTTGCTCTGGTATGCAATTTTTGCACTGGTTTGCACTGGTATGCAATTTTTGCACGGGTTTGCACCGGTATGCAGTCACTGACTTCCCTCAGCTCCTATTTTTGCACTGGTATGCAAATTTTGCACTGGTTTGCTCTGGTATGTAGTCACTGACTTCCCTCTGCTCCTATTTTTGCACTGGTATGCAATGTTTGCACTGGTTTGCACTGGTATGTAGTCACTGACTATGCTCTGCTCCTGTGCAGATGTCTGTCCTTCCATTGCAGGCTACACGTTCACGAGGGGTGAAGACCACAAGGGTGACGACATTGGATGCTATACAAGTGTCACAGCCCAGACCATTTCAAGCAAGTGCCAGTCAGACAGTAGATGCCAGGGTTTCAATATCTACAACGGGAATCAAGGCTGCTACAAGACCTCGTCCAGTATCAGCCAAAAAATAGCATTGTGAACTGCATGTATAAACGCACTGGAGTAACTGGAGGTGAGCTGGGGAATAAAGGCTTCAATTGCTGTGATGCATCATAAAGCAACTCAGCCACCCCCACCTACACCTTGTCTAATCCAAGCTAAGGCCGGCCCATATTCAGGGGAAAGATCAGAAATAGGCAACGACATCGTTTCCAGCACTTTCAAATTTGAACTTGGCCCTACTTTTTAACATTTTTAATTCAAACTTGGTTGTTGTAGATCCTAGCTTCCAAACCCAGCCGCGGGTCAGATGTATAATAAATGTGTGACTCGAGGGATATATGTGTGCCGGATTTTGATATGCGAAAGCTTCGTATGTCATTGTTCTTCATGCACTGCTTTCTGCGTTTAAAAAAGTCAATTTTGGCCTTGCCCGACCCCTTACCTGACCCCCTGTTTGCTCATCACATGTGGCTGGCTGTTGCTGCTGCTGCTGCTGCTGACAAAATAGGTCCATATGGTTCCATGCATCATATGAACATACTTGGCCAATACTTGGGATGCCTTACGAATGGCCCCAATTTCCGATCCCCCTCTTGGTATAAATCCAGCAATGCTCCAGCTCCAGCCTTTTGAAAATTGAAAACACAAATGTTGGGGCAGAATCCTGAGCTTCTTTCCCACCACACCAAGTCGCAGATACTCTTGACCCGGAAATCCACGTCCATTCCCTACAATCCACGTCCATTCCCTACAATCCACGTCCATTCCCTACAATCCACGTCCATCCCCTACAATCCACGTCCATTCCCTACAATCCACGTCCATTCCCTACAATCCACGTCCATTCCCTACCATCCCCTACAATCCACGTCCATCCCCTACAATACAAGTCCATTCCCTACCATCCCCTACAATCCACGTCCATACCCCTACAAATCCACGTCCATTCCCTACAATCCAAGTCAATCCCTACACTCCACGTCCATCCTACATCACGTCTTCCCTACCAATCCACGTCCATTCAATACCACCCCGACAATCCACGTCCATCCCTACAAGACAAGTCCATTCCTCCATCCCTACATAATCCACGTTCCATCCCTAGTCAATCCACTCCAATTCCCTACATTGCCCGTCCCTTCCCTAACAATACACGTCCCATCCCTACAATCCACGTGTCCATCCCCTTATCAATCCACCGTCCCTCCCTACATCACCCACGTCCCACGCCCTTCCCTACACACTCACGTCCTTCCCTACAATCAACGTCCATGCCTACCACTCCACGTCCATTTCCCTACAATCCACGTCCATCCCTACAATCCACGTCATCCCTATAATCCCACGTTCCATACCTTCCATCCCCACGTCCATTCCCTACAATACACGTTCCTTTCCGAAAATCCACGTCCATTCCTACACAACCACCGTTGCACATTCCCTACAATCGACGTCCAGGCCCAGAAAATCCACGTCTAAGTCCTACCAAGCCACGGCCATTAGCATCCGACCTCCACGTCCATCCTACAATCCACTTCCAGTACCTACACATCCACGTTCAATCCAACAATCAACGCCATTCCCTACAATAAAAGTCCATGTACCTCCTAACCATACACGTTCAATTCCCTACAATCCACGGGGTAACCCCCCCCCCCCCCTCCCCCCCCGCCCCCCCCCCCACACACAACACACAACCCAATCTAAGAACGTGGAACCGCGCAAGCCATGGCACCAGGAACACCCCCCTGGCCTGACCTCTAAGGTGTGTTGACCACTCTCAAGCTCTGTTCCCAGGTGTCCCCTCCCCCCCCCCCCCCCCCCCCCCGCCACTCCCCCCCCCTCTACACGCCCCACACAATCTAGAACGTGAATCTACGCGATCATGCACCGACTGCTACCCTCAAGGTAGTGTGACCATTCAAGCTCTTTCCAAGGTGACCCCCCCCCCCCCCCCCCCCCCTCAGTGGTTTTGGGGGGGGGCTTCCCTAATAGCACCAATAGACTGGTCTTGAGTAGATTAACGCCTCTGGGCAACGCCCATCCATTCTGATGGCTAGAAAATAAAGCCCTAAAGGTACAAAAATTTTTTTTTAAAACACAGCAATTCCCTCCCCCCCCACCCCCCACCCCACCCAC